>VUYV01000467.1:266434-311830 GCA_008711295.1 Anarhynchus alexandrinus
CCCCCCCCCCCCCCCATCGCTCCGATGGCCCCGGGGTGTCCCCAGCCGCGTCCCCCGCTCCTGGGTCCGGTTTTCGGGGTTGGGGGGGGAAAGGGCTGGAGGTGACGGCTGGGGAAGGGGAGAAGGGGGGTCTGGTGGTGTGGCGCGTCGTGGTTTTTGGGGGGGCTGTCATGGAAAGGCCACAGGGGCCCCGCTGTTCCCCTGTTCCCCCATCACCCCAGCCAGGAAAGCGTATGTGCCGGAAAGATGGGCTGCTTCCCCCGTCCTGCTGTGGCTCTGCTCGCTTGAGGAAGGTTTTATCCCAGAGCCTGGCTTTTTGGGGACCCTGGGGTGGCTCATGACATTCCCACCAGTGCGTGTCCTGCAGCAGTCACCAACGGGGACAGCAGTGCCGGAGTTTGGGTGTTAGGCCTGGGAGGTGGCACTTGGCTTCCAGCAGCAGGCCAAGACTCAGCAGGTCTCCATGGAGGAACGATGTCCCCCGGTGCTGTTTGCCAGCAGAGCCCGTGTGCATTGGGACCCCACTCTTTGGGAGCAGCAGTCTCTTCTGCCGCAGATCCTCCTAGAGCAGTCTTTATGTGTGCTTAACTTGGTGTCCCCTCCGCTTTCCAGGCAGCACCGAGGTCCGACGCTGTGGGACCGCTGAAGGATGCCGAGCTGCGGGCAGCCCTGGACGTGCTGCGGTGTTACGACTTGCACTCAATTGTGGAGGAGTGGTTCATTGAGGTGCTGCAGACGGACCTTCAGGCGAATATAGCTCCTGAGTTTTGGAACTGCATCGGCCAGTATGAAAACACAGCTGAGGAGCCCCAGTGCTCTGCACTTCTTCTGGACGCCTTTTGTCTTCTCAAGTGCCGCCTGGACCCCTACCTGAACAGCCTGGAACTTCTGGAGAGGTGGACCAAAGCGGGCTTGCTCCTGGGGACGGGTGCTCAGATGCTGCAAGAAAAGGTCTACACCATGTTCAAAGCTATCCTTTTCTTCTCCACTACCAAGTCCTTCCAGGAAATGATCCAGCAGTTCTACAGCCGCACTTTCAGGATATACATGCGGCAGTGGAAGAAAGGAGAAGATGGAACGAATGAGTGCGAGAGCAGCATGAGTGAGACTGAGCAGGAGAGCGATACGGAGGAGGGCGGTGGAGAGAGCCCGCTGTGTGCAGGCTGCAGCAGCAAGAGAGAGCAGTGCTGGTGCCTCAAAGCCATGGAGCAGTTTCAGCAGCTCAATGACATTCTGTACGTAGGGTACGGGGCAGTGGCTGTCACTCAGAACAAGCAGCTGGTCTGGATGGGGAGCAGTAGCAAATTTTCTTGATATCTGAAAACGGGAGGAGTTGGTGCGTGAAGTCAGGCTGTGTCATGGTACTGGGTAGAGAACTTGTCCCAGGGTTTCTGCAGCTGGGTGCCAGCTGGGGGTTGAACTAGAGCAGATCTTTGGGCAGAAAGTTCCTCTCCCTGGAGATGAGATACCTTCCTCTTTCTCTAAAGCCTTCTGTCCTCAAAGAAGCAAACTCTTCCAAATGAAAAAGCTTTTGATGGCTAGAAAATAATGTTGCTAAGGAAGATGGGATAGCAGTAATGTCATATGTTATACACATAGTGCATCTATGTGGGCTATCGGAGCATTTAAACTAAGAGCTAGGCCTGCATCTGTAGGCATAGAGGGAGGAAGGTGCCTTCATTTAGGTAGATTTTCTTTATTTGCTTGTACCTTTGCTTCCGTGCGCTCTGAGTCGGGTCACTGTCTCTGTCTGCAGCCGCCGGCTGAATTTGCTGGAGAGAGTGAGCGCCGATGCTGTCACGACCATCTTGCACAGGATGATAGAAGAGAGGATGGAGCAGCGATGCAGGGGGGAATACGAGCACTCCTTCCTGAACGAGTTCCAGGAGGTAAGGAAGGCGTGCGGGCAGCCAGGGCCCTTCCTTTGGGGATGTGCCGCTGCTCCTGATACTGCTTTAGCAGCTCAGGCTGAAAGCGGATTCCACCTGAAAACACCCGGTCCGGGGCTGTGACCCCCACCATTCCTGGCAGAAAAGGTGGTTAAAACTCCCCATTTTGATTTACATTCGAGGCAAAGGTTTGCTCTGACCTGTGCGTAATGGGCTGTTACAGTTCACCTGGTGATGTCCGTAGTAATGAGGGAATTTCTGTAGTTCCGTTTTACAAACCACAAGAGCACGCAGTGCCACCTAGCCTGCACAGGACCCTCCCTCTGCGTAGGTGGGCCCACAATTAGAATTTGTGTGGCTGTTTTCTGTCCTCTTTCTGATTTTTCAGCACCCCTTTAAAATAGGAAGCGAGGATGGGAGGTGATCCTCTGGTATTGATCTCACCAGTGGGCCACATACAGAATTAAAATCCTTCCTTGCACCTACCCAGTTGTTCTCCTGCTACCTTAAACTGAGTTTGTGTTGGGCTGTTTACCCAGTGTGACCTTAAAATAAAATTATTCTCTGGGTTATGGCTCTTCCAGGGTACAGTCCTGGCTCTGCCCACTTGCCCTGCGCTCTTTGTTCCCCGGTTCGTGACCTTGCCTTTGCCTGCGTTGAAGAACAATGCGTGAAGCCAGGTTGCCATGCAAACCAGCCAGCTCTCTGTGGTTGCCCTAGTTCCCTTGCTGTTTGCCACGCCGGCCGTTTTTGTTGTCTGGAAACATCAGCACTCATTTTATGTTTACTTCCCTTTAGTTGCTGTGCAACGCTTTCTTTGTTGGACCTAGTGTGAAATGCTTTTGGATGACCTGGAGATTGTTTAAGGACATTTTAAGGGCACCAGAGAAAATGCAACCGCATTCTGCTTGTTCAGGCGTTGCAGAAGGTCCCCTCGCTCCCACCTCTTCAGAAAGGCCAGCGGGTTTGGCCACAGAATGTTGGAGCAGGTCAGGATTAGGAAGAGATAATTTTAAGAGAAAAAAAANCTGGCAAGCTGAAGGTAAAATGGAAGTCTGAGAAACAGCTTGCTAAAAGTACAAGTGCTGACAGCGAACCCCCTTTTCGGACGCATTAGCAGCAGTCTGGACCGTTGGCTGATGATCAGGCTGTAACTGGAGCACTTGGAGAAGATAAACTCATGGGGAAAAATGGGTTGGTTTGATAATAATTGTTCTCCTTAACTGAGGCACAGCAACTCAATTTTATAGTCCTTTCCTTTTGTTGTTTAGGAGAATTCTTTGTCAGCTTTTCCGCAGTTTTGCCCAGATCGATGCCCAGGTGTTCTGTAGTTCTCACGTTCATCCTGCCTTGTAATTGGCAAAATTTGTGCATTTCTTCAGCGTCTCCTCAGTCCAGTAGATAGTTAAAAATTAAGATCAGCAAACCAGACCTTGACTTAGCGTTTTTGTTTCAGGCTGTCGGAATCTGGTTATCAAAAACATATTTGCCACCTTAAAGGGGAAATAAAAAAAAAAGCATTTCTTTTGAACATCTGGATATTGTAGTTGAGTACCCTTGAAATTTGACAATTACACATTTCCCTGTAGAAAATTAAATCTCAAATACAGAAAAATAACCTCCTGATGCTCTCCGTTCAGGTTTTTGTTTTATTAGTCAATGAGGATGCTATTTGAGGTCTTGGTTTCAAGTGCCTGAGTTTGGCTCGTTGTCTGTGAGTCCTTGGGGTGGCTCTTCATTGATTTCAGGAATCGTAGAAACTTTGGGCCAAGGGTGGTGTGATGGGCAATTTGCTCATATTCTCCTAAAGAGAATAGTTCTGCATGTACAGAATGGAATGGAATTCTGCAAGAATAGAATAGTCTGCAAGTTGTTGAATATACCCTTATCCTTTCTGGAGCCCAGCGCCTATGCACAGCCCTCAGCCACCCCATATCTTCTCATACACATCTGCATAGTCTGTCTCCCGTATCTTTAGTTACAGTTCTTCTTCCTCCAGTTAGGCTTTCCCCAGCTGCATCTGGAGAGCAGCCGGAGGCAATGCCGTCCTTGGCTGGCTGTCCATCTCTGCTTGCTGTGGTAGCTGCCTGGTGATGGGGGGAGTGTGGGACGTGGCTGTGCATCCAGCCTGTGGTGTTCACCACCTTTGTACTCTCCCTCTCCTTGTGCAGTGGATTGAGAAAGTGATTGGCTGGCTCAGCAGGGTTTTTCTGCAAGATGGTCCCTTGGCATGCTCCTCTCCAGAAGCCAGCAGCACCCTGAAGCGCTGGCGGTGCCACGTCCAAAGGTTCTTCTACCGCATCTATGCCAGCATGCGCATTGAAGAGCTCTTCAGCATTATTCGAGGTAGGTGTGACCCATTCAGTGTTCATTCACTCTCAGACTTGGACTGGATGAATGATAGATCTGTCTTCACCTCCTGATACACCACGCTGTCTCCTCTTGTCTTCCCATGGAGCATGGTGCTGTTTCTAATCACTGCTTAGTTTACAGATTTCCCAGAGTCGAAGCCTGCTGTGGAGGACCTCAAGTTCTGCCTGGAAAGGACTAATCAGAGGCAGCAGCTGCTCAGCTCCCTGAAGAGTGCTCTGGAAATGAGACTTCTGCATCCTGGTGGGTTTTTCATCCTTGTGTATGTCATGACACTGTAAGGATCCTTGGCATGAGTGGGGATCTACTGGGAGCCATCATCTGATTTCGTGTTTGATGAGTGAGAGGCAGCCAGGCCGTGCGCATCGCGTGCTCTCTGTGTTGAAGTGCCCCAACACTGAGACTCGGACTCCCTCTGCCCCTCTCCTGTAGGAGTCAACACATCCGACATCATCACTCTGTATATCTCGGCCATCAAGGCCTTGCGGGAGCTTGACCCCTCCATGGTTATCCTGGAGGTCGCCTGCGAGCCCATCAGGAAGTATCTGAGGTAAGAGACTTGCAGGGGCAGTCTTACACATCCCTTTTCCCTCCCCTCTCCTGCCCTTCCCATCACTTGCTGTGTTTCTCTTCCCTGTTGGCAGGACTCGGGAAGACACGGTGCGGCAGATAGTGGCCGGTCTCACAGGGGATGCTGAGGGCTCCAGTGATCTTGCAAACGAGCTCTCGAAAGCTGACCCGGTGACCCTGGAGAACGGCCAGGAGAGTGACGATGACATCTCGGAACCAGGGGACTGGGTTCCTGACCCGGTTGACGCAGATCCAGGTTAGATGCCAAGACCAGAAGTCCTGGCAGGCCACCGTTTTCCCTGCTGGGCTGTAGTCTTGAGCAGCTCATCTGCTAGTCCTCTAGAGCTGGGCCGGCTCTCTGTTAATCTCGCACTGTCGTCTGCTGGATTTCACCAGGAAAATCAAGTTCCAAGCGTCGGTCCTCGGACATCATCAGCCTGCTGGTGAGCATCTATGGCAGCAAGGACCTGTTTATCAATGAATACCGCACGCTTCTGGCTGACCGGCTGCTACACCAGTTCAACTACAGTGCTGAGAGGTGAGGTCCAAGTGCCCAACCCTGGGGCTTTCCATGGTGAAACCGCCTGATAAAGGTGTGCTTCAGACCTGGTCCTATGAACGGCTGTTTCTGGAGCCAGGAATGTCTTTGGCCATTTCCTCTGCAGCTTTGGGTTTGCATGTAGAATTTAATGCGCTCACCTCTTCTCGGGCTATGTCCTGCTCAGTCCTGCGCTTCGCTTGCACTAATAGGGCAGCATGTAGGAAATTGGAAGCACCGACACCCTCTTAGCTCCATCCCACATGTTCTGGTGGCCCTCACAACCTGCACAGGCTGCTTAGGGTCAGCAGAAAGTGTCAAAGTAATAAAAAAGGGATGAAGCATCAGGAAACCCCAGTTGCGACTCAACCACGTCTCTTGATTCAACAGTTGCAGTGGTTTTCCTTTCCGTGAAACGCAGCTAGTGCGAGCCACGTCTGGGCTGGGCGGTCTCAGGCAAGCGGCTCGCCAAACGCTGAGGCTGCACTGTGTTGTCGAGGGGGATGGCTAGGTGCCACGCTCCTCCAAATAAAAGGCATGGGAAGGTCTTCAAAAAGCTGCTGGCCTACAGGGGAAGTGACTGTTCCTTCCTCACTTAGCTGCTAGGAGGCATCCTGTTCCGATAACAAACCTTGCAAGGCTTCCTAGGAAGAGCACCCTTGTGCCAGGGACTACCTTTTTTGGCTGTGTTGCACGGGGTGGAGGCCAAGCCAGGCTCGTCTGTGTGAGGGACCCATGTCTGATCTATTGTTTCTCTCATCAGGGAAATCCGAAACGTGGAGCTGCTGAAGCTGCGGTTTGGGGAAGCTCAGATGCATTATTGTGAAGTCATGTTAAAAGTAACTTTTTTTTTTTTTTTTTAAAAAATTCAAGTCCTGGGTGTTTGAGCACATTGGGGAAGGGGAGGGACTTGAGGAGTGACTCAAAAAGGGTCTTTTAGGAAAGTGAGGTTCCCAAAATCCCGGTGAGGGGGCTGATCTGTCACAGGCAGAAGTGCATTCAAAACCATGTCTGTTTTTTAAGCCCTGTGGGTTGGGTTATCAACTCTGGGGGACGGTTGCTCTGGTGCTGTTGTCTCTCCTGCCCTTCAGGCAGTAAAGTATTCTGGCATTGAAGAGTTGGGCTCTTCCAGCTCTTCTAGGGTCAGGAGTCTGGACTTTAATTCATTTGGAGCACTGTGGGAAGAACACAGGTCTGGAGAGACTCCAGTGTAGGCTAGTGTTAAGTTGTAAGCCTTTCCTTAACCTCCCCACAAATGTTTCTGAGTATGTAGCAGGCTTTCTAGGAGACACACATGATCGTGTCCTTTCCAATGTCCCCATCATCATTTGGAGACAACACTAGTCACCTTGTTTAAGCTTCTCCTTTACTAAGGGTTAGCACTGACTTGGAAGAGAAGGAGCTACCTGAGCTTCCTCTGCCTTCTCCAGGATATGGCTGACTCGCGACGCATTAATGCCAACATTCGTGATGAGGAAGAGAAACTCCCAGAGGAGGAGAGGCCACCGTTCAGCCTCGTCGCCGTTATCCTGTCGAGTGAGTTCTGGCCACCGCTGAAAGAGGAGAAGCTAGAGCTTCCAGAGCAGGTCAAGGAAGCCATGGAAGCCTATTCCAAGAAGTATGAGAAATTAAAGGTGAGGCAACCTTAACCCTCCTTAAAAAAGGTATACACTGTTCAGACTTTGTTACATAGCACGGTTTTTGCAAAGTCCCCTTTTCGCTGCTAGTACCCCCACGCTGTTACGGTGGAACCCCACAGTCCTTCAGCTTTGAACTGGGTTTAGAAGCTGTGCTAGCTTAGCTGTTGCTGGAAGAAGGGTTTATCTCTTTGTGGGGTGCCTGGATTGTTGTAGTGATTGCAGTTAGGGAAGAGAGTTTTCTAAAATATGCCAGTGTTTGTTAGTTAAATGGATACTGAGGTGGAGGTTCTCAGGCATCTTAAGTCTGGTCTAAGCTTGTTGGCCTGAGTTCTGTAGTAGTAAGAGTGACATCCTGTCCCTGTTGGGCCTCTCTTCTTCAGTACCCTGACACTCTCCTCCCCTGTTTGTCCTCTTGAAAAGAAGCTCTTTTAACATGGTCTCATTTTAAAATTCACTGTTGTCTGGAGTTAGGTGAATGTTGCGTCCTCTTCTGTCTGTGGTCTCTCCTGGGTTGTTTCATTCATTCCTGGAGGGTCCCTGAACTCCAGATTAGGCAGTTTAGGTGCAAGTGTTTTTGGTCAGTTTGACTGTGGCTCAGACCAAGACTGAATCCACGCCTTTATAAACAGCATGGAAAGGTGGAAGAGAGGCATACAGAGCAAATATAAGCAACGTGGAGTTTTCTTCTCTTCTCCAGGCTCTTGATCATGGTAGTTAGTCAAATAGAGAAGGCTGAGGTGCATCTTGTTCAGCACATACAGAATGGGCTGGAACCAGGAGCATCTGTCTGGAAGTCAAGGAGAGATCACTTCCAGAGCTTTCTTGGCTTTCTCATCTTGCACCTTCTTATCTGGTGGAGTGCAGAGCACCCATCTGGAGCATGGATGATTCAGATCTAGCTGTCATGCCAGTGTAGGGCACACGCAGATGGTTCTTTGTAGCCAACCTGAACACAATTTGGTGTCTCATGCAGATGTTCCTCTTTGCCTGCCCACTTGTGCTCTGACTCTGCTCCAGGCTTGATTTTCTGTGTCCTTGCTTGAACTTGTTATTATACACCAGGTGCTGCACGCCATGAGGCTGGGAACCTCATAGTTCTAGATCCTGTCTCTTCTCCTGCTGTAGCTACATGCCAGATGTCGATGCCAGCTGATTTCTGTGCCTGCAAAATATTAGTTAGGAGGGAATGCAAGGAGGGAACAGCATCAGTCTTCAAAGCAAGCAGTGCTCTTTTCACATCAGTATCAGAAGAGTATTCTGTCTCTTCTGAGGAAATCCTGCCCCAGATGAGTATTTATTTTCCAGTAGGAGTTTGTCCTGAGTGGCCCACTTGGTCTTCCAGTGTTTCCCCAACCTGTGCTTACCCTACCAGCGAGCTGAGCGACTGACTGGCTTTCAGGCAGGAGAGGGGCATTGGTCTTGGGCAAGGGCTGAACAACAACTTGTGCCGAGGAGGATGTTTCCCGTGAGGTGTAGGGAACGGTTGGGTGGTGGCAGTGCTGGGTGGCTCACGAGGAAGGGAGCAGCTTTCATGTCTGGCAGAGGTGTATGGAGTACAACTGGCCCTGCTGGTGAAGGGGTGGTTGCAATAACGCAGCACTTACTGGCTGCTTCTCCCTTTTCCAGGCCATGAGGACCCTGAACTGGAAGTACCACCTGGGCCTGGTGAGCTTGGACGTGGAGCTGGCAGATCGTACCCTCTCCCTGTCCGTCTCTCCTGTGCATGCTGCCATCATCCTGCACTTCCAGACCAAGAGTGAGTGCCGTGGCTGAGACTCAGCGTTACCACCCCTGTCTCTGTGCTTCCCAGGGGTGGGTGGGAAGGCCATGTTGCTTGGGGAGCTGTAGGTTCCAAGAGCTCTGGCAGCAGGACTGAGACCTGGTTCATGGGCTTGGATCTACCACAGCGCCCAGCCAGGTCTCCAGCTCTTCTCGGAGACAGCACCCAGCAAGGCCACAGCTCAGCACCAGTCTGCTTTAGGCAGTCGCTGCACACAGCTGCTTGCTCCTGGCAGTGGAGGTGGGCAGGTGGGCAGGATATTCTCTGATGTCCATGGTCTCTGCAGGTACATGGACGTTGACAGAGCTCAGTGAAGTGCTCAAGGTACCGGTGACATCACTGAAGCGTAAGATGACTCTCTGGCTGCAGCAGGGTGTCCTGCGTGAAGAGCCCCAAGGCACCTTCACCGTGATTGAGGAGGAGCAGAAGGACCAGGTGGAGAAGGTGGTTCTGATAGACAGTGACGAGGAGGGGGACTCTGCCATGGCATCGCAGGCTGACCAGAAAGAGGAAGAGCTGCAGGTACCCATCCGTGTGTCTCGGCTGCTTGCGAAGCCAGCAGGACAATGCAAACATCTCATGCTTTTGATTTTTGGGGAATCCGATTAAGGTGATGGATTCAGTTTGCACTTTGGATTTGCTTTTTCCACTGCAAGTAGTTAAGTCCAGCGTGAGGGTTTTTTGAAGTGGGGATCTCTTGATTCATGCTCACTGGTGCAGGTGCTGGATTGCAGCCTTCTCGCCAGAAAAGTGCCCGGCTGCTGAGTCAGGCAACCGTTTCGACATCTCTAAATCTGTTTTTTTTTTTCAGTTTAAAAAAAGAAAAAGTCTGAGACATGATTTCATATTTGAAAATAGTCATAACTTGTTTGGATTCACCCAAGCAAGTGCTTTTTGGCACTTAGACTGCCAAAAAGGCTTTACCCAGCACTAACAGCTGGACCTTTGCCTTCTCTGTGTTGTGGTTTCTGGACACTTCCAGTGCTTTTCCTACCCATGTGTCATGTTGTGTGTGTGTGTGTGTGTGTTGTGCAACATGCAGTTGTCATACTGGTGTTTGTCCACTGAGGGTCATGCACGTACTGCACGTCAAATACTGCTTTCTAGCTGTGTCCCAGCACCTGATGCTGTTCTTGGATGTTTCCTGTTTAAAGACCACATGCTCATGGCTGAGAGCAGAACCTACTGCCAGCCACAGCCCTGCTCTGCTGGGCTGATGGGATATGGGATATGGGCATACTGAAGATATGGGCATACTGAAGATATGGGATACTGAAGATATGGGATACTGAAGCACCCCATTTCGTCAGTATAGATGTCGGTGTGATTTACTGTTGCTTGTGTGTCCCCCCCCTGCAGCTGTTCTGGACGTACATCCAGGCTATGCTGACCAACCTCGAGAGCCTGTCCTTGGAGAGGATTCACAGCATGCTGAAGATGTTTGTGATGACAGGCCCGGTGGTTACAGAAATCGATATACAGGAGCTACAGGGTTTCCTCCAGAAAAAGGTCCGGGACCAGCAACTTATCTACTCCGGAGGTGTCTATCGCCTGCCCAAGAACTGCAACTAGACTGTGAGCATCCCTGCCTTCCCCTCTGTGTCACTTCATGCCTGTGCTCAGGTCCTGAGTGCCGCCAGCTCTCTGCATCCTGCTGGGTAATTTCTCTGCCCTGGGGGTTCTTCTGGGACTGGGCCTGCTCCCCACATCGCTTGTCGTCCCGTACGTGAGTGTCTGGGTCCACTTCACTGGTTAATAAAGAACAGCAGTCTCCTTTTTCAGACGGTACCAGCGCTTTTCTTTCCTCTCGGCAGACCACTCTTGGCGTCAGCCTTCCCACGCTGGAAGGGCAGGCAGGAAACTCCCCAGTCTGCCGGGCACTGTCTCCCTTTCGTTGGGTCTCCATCGGTGGCCCTGGGAGGGTTTGGGAGGGGGGCTCTTGGCTCCAGTTGCTGTCTGGGTCTCTTTGTGTGGCTAAAGCAATGTCTTGCAGCTGGCTGTGATGAGCGAGACCCTACACAAAAGCAAGCGTTCATGCTGTCTCCTTTGGCTTGCATGGGAGGAAGACTCCAGGGTCCGCTTGCCCTTGTTTGGGACTCAAAAATTGTGTGGAATAATTTTATTGTGGGATGAAGAATGCTTTAGATGGATGAGACATAGCAGTTCTTCAGGGCAAGCTGTTTAGTCCTGGAGGAAAAATAAGTGGATTACCCAGGCACTGGTAGGATTGCTTTATTACAGCACATGTCTCCCAACACCACAGCAGCTGCCCTTGAGTGTACATCGTCTTGGTGAGCTTCAGAGTTATTGGCACCACTGAGATCAACGAGGCAGTTGGATGGAATAAGCCCTGAGCTCCGTTGGTTCAAAATCATGCCTCCAACGTGGGTACAAGATCAGGCAGTGGGTTTCAGGATTGTAATCTGCCTCCACTTAATAGCATTCAGGGTTCCTCAGCCCTGCTTTTGGGGTGGGTTCTGCTCATCAGGAGGAATATGGTGGGGAAATCTGGCTTTTACTAAAGATTTGCTTTCTGCAAAGCAAAGAAGAAGTTTCGAGAGCCCAAGGAGCCTTTCCCCTCCTTTGCTGAATCTTCTATCCCAGTCTGTGGGCACTGCGGCAGCTGGAATTGAGGTACCAAAGGGCCACACTTAAAACACCGGAGCAGGTGTAACCCTGGCTGCGCTGCTGTGCGTTCGGGCGCACGAGAGACTTGTAGAACATAGGAAACAGCCTGTATTCAACATTTAGCCTTGTTTTCCTGTGCCTAAAGGCCCGGGAGTCCCACACGGTGGGCATCCTTCGTGCAGCCACAGGCAGCGGGGTACAGTGCTTATCTATCCCTTGTGCACCTGCATGGCTTTTCCTCTATGGGTGAGAGCACGAGTTCTTCTTTCCCTGTGGCCCTTTGCTCCGGGCTTGTGGTCTTGTGGCAGTAGGAGCTGGTTGGCATGTTCTGTTGTGAAGCTTAAAATGTTCCTTGTGCTGGAGGGGCTTTGTTAATAACCAAACAAACCCCAGTCTGTGAATGTGTAGGATATTACTCCCGGTAAACCAAGATGAACAGCAGCTAATCCCAAATGGCAGCAGGCAGGGAGGGAAATCCATGCCCGAACGCACGAGGAGCCCTGCCAGACCCTGGTAGGACATCTGAGGTTGGGTGGGGTGGACAGGACATGGCACTGGCCTGGGCATCGCTGTGGCCAGCATGGGATGTGGCTGGGGGCATCCCCGGGAGCCATACCTGGGACCCAGATATGGAGGACACAAGACACAAAATCTTGTTGCACGGCAGCTGGTGTGACCCCGGCAGAGCTCTCTGCCGCCTGCTCGGTGCTCCATCAGCAGGTCCTGGTGGCTTTTCCCTCCCCAGTTTCAGGTGCAGGAAAATCCCTCACAGCAAACACCTCCTGGGGACTTCTCCTTTGCTCAAAGGCTGCTCAGCTCCTCGTGTCCTTGCTCAGCTCTTGCTCAGATGCTCACCCGCCAGTGAACAAATCAAAGCAGCCCACACGTGCCTGAGCTCCATCCGAAACCCATGCGCTGTGGGAGGGTGAGAGGCAGCAAGATGTGGGCAGGTTGTGCAGACATCCCTAGAGGACACCTTGTTTCAGTGCGTGCTGCAGGTGCAGAGCCCCAGCGCTGTGTTTCACAGCCGCTCTTATATTATTTTATTTCATTTTCCTTTGTTTCTTTTTTTTTTTTTCCAGGAAAGAAAGCTGTTTGAGCACACAGAAGCATCTGGAAATGCAGGCAGCTGCGGGGTGGGTGTCTGCCGGCTGTGGGAGCCGGAGCTGCCCGGGGTGTGCTGCGGCACGTCCCGCTCTGCGCTTCGTGGCTGATTGTCGAATGTCTGGGTACGCTGTGGCTGCGACAGGGCGGGGAAACATCTCTTTTTGATCTTCCGAGATCAAAGAAACCGCCAGCTTTGCCTCTCTGCAGCGGGGCTGCTGGCAGCGTGGGCTGTCCCCGGCCACCGAAGGAGCCAGGGCCGGCTGCTGGGGCAAGGAACGCGGCGGCCAGTGACCCCAGGGCCCCCGCTGCTGCGGCTTTCCTTATGGAGGCAAAAAACTTATAGCTGCAAAAAATTTAATTTATTTGTTTATTTATGCGTGGGTGGAGGTGGATATATCCCTCCTGTGGCTTTTCCTCGCCCCCGAGGCAGGGTGCTGCGGGGCAGCGCGTGTGCCCCAGCCGTACCCCATCCCCGGC
Organism: Anarhynchus alexandrinus; assembly: GCA_008711295.1. Classification (NCBI taxonomy): domain Eukaryota; kingdom Metazoa; phylum Chordata; class Aves; order Charadriiformes; family Charadriidae; genus Anarhynchus; species Anarhynchus alexandrinus. Next base: position 279,434 of record VUYV01000467.1, read on the forward strand.
AGTGCTCCCAGCCTCCCCGCGACGCGGCCAGGGCCACCTCCATCCCTCCCCGCCGTGCCTGCAGCCGTGGCGGTGCCGCGGAGGTCGGGGTAGGGAAGGGCACGGGATGAGCATCTCTCCTGCCCTGGTCTTTCCCACCCGCTCCAACGCTCCGGCCATGGGCTGGGCCCATGGGGTGTGATGAGTGTGTCCGTCCTGAGCCGGGCAGTGAGCGCTGCCGCCGCCGTTGAGGGGACCTGGAGCCGCTTCTCTCCCCGCGGGAGGTCCCGGCGCGGCTGAGCCAGAGCCACCGGGTGAGTTGTAGTGTGGTCGTTTCAAAGTGTGACAATAGCAGAAACCCCGGTTTAATGACCGCGTCAGCTTTTATGGAATGTAAAAGTCTTAAAATTAATTGAAACAAGCTGGAAACACAGTTTTTCAGCCTGAACGGAGGCAGCTGGAGAAAAAAAAAAAAAGGGCTTTGGGCTCTTTTCTGCGCTCTTTGCTGTGCGGCCGCGTTGCTTCAGGCCGGAGCTGCATCTGCTGGCCCAGGCGAAGCCCCGTCCCCGGTCCCTCACCTTTGCAAATCACTTCCACTTTCAGAGGAAAGACAGGAAAAAAAAAAAAGTAGTTTGAAAATGCATGTAAAATCCCATTTCTTTACTCCTTAGATGCTTGGAAATGGCTTCAGTTCCTCTGGGGTGTTTTACAGATGCCCTCATTGCACATTATAAACCCGTTTCGTCAGCGCTCGTTTACGTGGAAAAGCGTTACGATGATTTTCTCTGATCAGCCCTTATGAAATGAGTCGATAGTTGTGGCATTTGGGACGCTGACGGGAGGACGCTGCGTAGGTGACTGTCTCACCCGCTGCAGGAGGAGCGGCTGGGGGCACTCACTGCTCTCCATCTTTTCCAAATTATTTCCCAAATTTTCAAATTTTTCCCCCAATTTTCCACTTTTTTTTTTTCCCCCCAATGTGAAAAGCAGCGTGACCCCGACACCTCCTGGGCGCAGCGATGCATCCCGCTGGTCCCTGCCCTCTCCCATCGCCGGCCCCGGCGCCCACCCCATTGTCACCCTGGCGCCGAGCCTGGCCGGTGCCTCCCGTCACCTTCCCGGCAGCCCCATGACACCTCCGAGGGCAGCACGTGAAGGGGTGAAGCTACCAAACCCATTCTTTGGTTTTTTTTCCCCTTTTTTAAATTGTTTTAGTGAGGTGAGGATGGAGCTTAGCAGGAGGAGAAAGAAGAGGTGGGTTTAAATGGGGTTTTAGGAGCGGTCATCTGGACTGGCGCTCCTTGAATGGCTTTAAAAAAAGAAACTAGACAAAAATCTTCGCTTTCCTTCAGAACCAGCGATCGCCCCCGTTTACCTTGGTCTATTTATAAACTGTTTAGAAGGGCCACGATAACCCAAGCAGGATGCGGTGTCCCTAGGAGGGATGTTCCCTGGCCCAGAGATAAACTGTTTGGGTTATTTAGGACGTGTTAAAGCAGGGCTGCTTACGGAGGTTGGAAATTTTTGCTAAGAGTGAGATTGGGAAGAGCGCGGGGTCCGGCTCGATGGCCCCAGGGCCGTACCCTGCCCGGGGAGTCGCTGATCTGCCGCTGGTTTTGCACTGAGGTCGCCGCTTTTCCTTCTTCTTGCTGATGGGTTTAGGATGCAGGAGGGCTGATGGTGCGGAGGGACCCCTGGAGCAGCAGAAATTCGGGGCAGATCAACGCAAGGTGGGTGATATAAAAGGAAAAAAACCCACCCAACAGCCTAAGCCATTGCTGATGTGGCTGTGGAGTCAGGGGCAGTCGGTAGCGCTGCAAAAAGGGCAGCTTCACGCTCGGAAAAAGGATATTTGGGTCTGGAAATGACCTCACGGGGACAGATCCTGTGCACGACGCCTGCCGGGGGCTGCAGCAACCCCTGGCTGCTCGGGCAGCCCCACACTGGGGACGCCGCTGCCCACTGTGGGAGACATTATTTTACCATATACTCTTACTCTTCCCTTTTCGGGGACGCAGGAGGGGCCGGCTCCACGGCCGGGGCGTGCGGGGCTGCGCGGGGGTTTCTGTATTTCTCTGCTTGCAGGTTCTCACTTTCTGTTTCAGGGCTCCCTGCCTGCTCCCTGCCTGCTCCCTGCCTGCTCCGGCTTTGCATCCACGGGGTATATTTCTGACCTCTACATACATTTTCCTGGCAGCTCCATGCCTGTGACCTTTTCAGCCTTCTTTAGTTTTGTTTGTTTTGTTTTGGTTTTTTTTTTTAACAGATTTCCTCCCTTTTGCAGCGTTTTTCCAGGCGAGGCCGGCGCTGCGGGGATGGGACCCCCCCGTCCCAGCGCTGCCGGGGTTCACCCCGGACCCGTTCTGGGCTCTCGGCTCCCGCAGCCCCCCCAGAGGGACCCGCTGGGGGTTCCAGGGGGACTTGGAATTGGGGACCCCGGGGGTTCACTTGCCTTATTCTTGCTTCCCAGGGAAAATGGAGGGACGGGGAGCATTTGCACGTGTCCGGGCTGCAGCTGCTGCTAATCAGCCCTGGAGGTGTCTCAGCTGTAAAGGCGACAGGCCAAAAAATAGAGGAAAAATCTAAAATAGTTGTATAAGTCGGTGCCCAGCAGTGAGGGGCTGTGCGGCCATCCTGACTGCTGGCGATGCTTTCTGGTGGGTACCAAAATCAGGGGCTGCCCATCACCTTGTGGGTACCCACACCAGTGGGTACTGGTCAGCGACTGGTACCAAAAATCTCGGCTCGGGGTTTGCCATCTCCCCATCCTGGGGGCTTTCTTGCCTTTTTTCTCCCCTGGGGAGCCCCACGGCGGGGCTGAGCGGTGGGAGAGGCCGTGTTTGCGCAGGATTTGCATTCGTGGCTGTGCAGGAAGGGCCGTGGCACCCGCGGCCGCTCCTCACCGAGTCCAGACCGGCCGTCGTTTCCTCCCCACGGGGGGCTCGGCCGGGGGGGGCCCGGCCTCGACACCGTCGGGGACACAGGGGACAGGGCTCACAGCCCCCAAGGTGAGTGGGGGGGACAGGGGTTGGGGGGAGAGAGGGCTGGCCCCACTGCACACCCCTGCACCAGCCTCCCCCGGCTTGCTTACAGCCCCCCCCCCNCCACCCTGTTGCATTGTCTTCCCCCCTCCAACCCCATCGCCCCAGTGCCTGCGTGTGCTCCCCCTCCCCATGGCACCCAGCGGCACGGCAGCCTGTTCCCCACACGTTGGGCTGTCGGAGATCCCTAAAGCCCCCTAAAGCCCCACGGGGGGGATGCAGCCCCCAGCCCGGGGCCGTGGCAGGGGCAGCACAAGGCAGTATTTTGGCCAGGGACATGAGCAGGGGCTGTTTTCCATGGTCCTGTCCCCCATGTCCCCACCTGCCCGATGGCCCGTGCCGGAGGGACGTCCCCGCGTGGGACACCTCTTGGTGCCAGCGATGCCCCTGCCCCGTCCTCCTGCTCCCCCCAGGCACTCACCTGGCTTTTTAGGCAGCCACCCCCGACTGAGATGATTATTTCGGAGCCGGTTGGTGGTGACTCCAGGACCATGTCCCCACCAGCAAGTGGCAGCCCTGTATCACCCTGCATGCATCACTCTGTCACCCACACGGGCACCCCACAGCCGTGCTTCCCCCCCTCCCTGGGTCAGACGGGGCTGATGGTGGCCACGCTGCCCCGCTCGGGTCCCCGTCCCCATGTGCCATTGAGCTCCCCCAGCACCGCGGGGGTCCCACGCAGGGCAGTCCCACATCCCCACCATAACCGTGAGTTTGTCACCTCTGCTCCAGCCGTGGCCCCCGGTATGTCTCTGTCCCCGCAGCTTCGGAGGGGTTTAGACACCCCATTGCATGAGCAGGGCGAGCATCCCTCGTGGGCGCGCTTCGAGCTCTGCTTCCACCCTCCCTCGGTTTCCTGCTGTGTTTCGGAGGCTTCCTGCCCCCCGGGTTCCCCTGCACGCCCCTGGGCGCAGGGGACGGCTCGTGCTCCTTCCCAGTTACACCAGTATGGCTTTTCCTGGGCTGTTGAGGTTTGCTGACAGCCCTCGGGTGCTGCCTGGGAGCTTCTTGCTCCTCTCATTGCTTCTTTTAAGGTTTTTTTGGGGGGTGTTGCTTTGTTTTTTATTATTATTATTAAGGGTTTTCAACCATGCTGCCTGGGGGAAGCTCTTCCTTTGCAAAAATCTGAATTAGCTAGAAAAAAACCTTCTCTTTTCATGGCTGCTCCCAAAACGCCTGCCCGAGCTCCTCCGGAGGGGACCTCCGGCTCGGGGTCAGCGCTGCGGGGTGTCCCCACCCCGAGAGCAGCCCCCCGCCACTCCGTGCTGGTGGCTGTCCTCCGGCTGAGCTCCTGCGCTTTCGTGACACAGAAATCCCCACATTTGCAAGGATTTGTTAGGCAAATCCCCCCCCAGCCGCAGCGGAGGTGTGTCCGGCTGCCCCGCACGGGGTCGGGGAGACTTTGTGGGTCCGGGCTTGGGGGACCCTGCTCAGCCCATCCCCTCTCCACAGAGATGTGGGGATCTTCATGTACATCGCAACCAGGGTGGGATCTGTGCTGTGATGCTCCAAAACACCCCGAACTGTGCTTTTTTCTCCCCCCCTATTTTTGGTCCTGGGGAGCTGCTTTTGTAGGGAGCAGGTTCCAGCTGGGGTTTGATCCAAAAATAGGAGTTTGGCTGAGAAGAGGTCACTTTGGAGCTGCTCCGGCTTTGCCAAACGGGCTCATTTTCCAGGGAAAAGCCTGGGCCGTGTTGTGCAAGCGCAGGTGAGAGGCGGGGGGTGTCGGGGCGGGTTCGAAAGGGCTAAAGGAAAGTTGAGCTGCAGGTGGAGGTGAGGAGGAGCCGCCACAGTGAGCCCTGGCACTGCCGGGCACGGAAAAACCCCGCTGCTTCCTTCTTCTCTCTCTTGATGCAGCGGATGGAAGAAGTGGTTTTTCCCCGGGGAGTTTTTGTGCAGCGGGGGCTCGGGGTGCCCACACCGACTCCTCCAGAGGTTGGTTCCGCAGCGGCCGTGCAGCCTGGCCTGGATGTCCCATGTCCCCAGCGTCCCTCTGCTGCGGGGCCGGGGGCTGCAAAGAGGCCAAAAGCCTCAGCGGGGTCGGGGCGGACAGGCACAGCGGAGCAGGAGCACAGGGACAGGCAAATCAACTACTCTGGACTTGCTATTTTTTTTCCAGACTCACTAATTTTTTTCCAGACTCACTATTTTTTTCCAGACTCACTGTTTTTTTTCCCCACGTTCACTCTATTTTCACTCTCCCTGTTTTCCCTGCTGGGGAGAAGCCTTGTCCCTGAGCTACCCCAGCACCGGGTCAGCCCCAATAACACTCTCTTCGCAGCATCACCGCTTTGACCTTTACCGGCGACAGGCTAATTACACCCCAGAGCGTGGGGATGTTTTGCCTAAACTCGGGGCTTTTAAGGCTGCACGGGCGATGAGCTCATCCCACTGCCCCGTCCCTGTCCCGCCGCGGCCGCCTGGGATTCGTGTTTCTTCGCACGATGCCGCCGTGACGGCAGCCGCCGAGGAGGGCTTTGAGCAAGAAGGGGGAGAGCAAACCGGCCATCGGCGGCTGTCCTGCGGTGGGGGAGAAGGAAGTGCAGCTGCGGGCCACTCCTCCTCGCCATTTCCTCTCCACGGTTGGGTTTTTATACAGATGAGAGAGAGGGGGGCCGAGGAGCAGCCGGCCCGTCCGCGGCCGGAGGCTGGGCTCAGTGGCCGAAGGGGAGCACCGGCGGCCGGCCCCGAGGAAGTCGCTGTGGGTAACTGTGCTCGGTCCGGGTCCCCCGTCCCACTCCCCACCCCGTGGGGGGTCCCTCTTTGGCCATTTAGAGCTCCGTCCCCACCACCGCCTTCTGCTCATCCCTGATGGCCCCTTTCCACCAAAACCCACCCTGGTTTTGCAGGGACCCTCCCGTTTCTGCCGGTTTTGGGTGCTCCGGGTTCTTCCCCTCCCCTCGCTGCCCTTCCCGTCGGTCTTGGTCTTTGGGGCTCAGCAAAAAATTTGGGCTGGGAGCAGGGCCGGTGGGGTTTGGTGGCAAGGAGGCTTTCGGGGCGGCGTAGGTGGGTTTTGTGTCACCATGGCTGTCACCCTCACACCACGTTTTCGGGGAGGGCGGATGCCTGCACGCCCCGAGCTCGAGCTGTGACACAAACCGCGTTTCTCAGCTTGTTTCCAGGCAGTGCCACGGGGAGCTGTGACTCGGGGTGCCGGGGCCGTGCCTGGGGCCGTGGTGGCCTCTGCCACCGTCCAGGATTTCCGTTCCCGGCCACCGCTGCCCTTCGATCCGTGTGCCCTGCTGCAAGGGGATGTTTTGCTCCGCTTTTCCCGCTGGAAACGCTCAGTTTTGGACAGAGGGGTTGGCTTTCAGCCGGCAGGATCAACCTTTGGGATTTTCCAGCTGGTCCCTTTTCCCAGCAGCTTTGCTCGCCCAAAGAGTCCGCATTTTGGGGTGCAGCTCCCTCCTCCCTGATGCCATCCTTGGGGTTGGGCACTCGGACCAGGGCCACGTTTCTCTGGCTGGCGTCGGGCCAGCGTCTGCTGCCAGCCCGGCACTTTCCACCCGCAAACGCCGTCTGCCCGCAGGATGCCCCGTCCCGTCCCGCTCCCCTCCCGGCCCCGCTGCCTCCGGCTGCCCACGCAGCTTTGTCTGTTGTGGAAACCTTGTTTTGGCAGGAGCAGGGTGACACACGAATGCAAATGTTTGGGGAAAAGCTGAAAGGGAAAAGCTGGAGGTTTCTTGGAAGCATTTCCAAGAGCAAAGCACGAGTCCTCCTGTGGTGCGGCCGGACTCGGGGCAGAGCAGTGACTAACGGTGTTTCCAGGAGCACTGGTGATGCTGCCGACCGAATTGACGGGTTCTTTTTCCTATCATTTTCACCAAACTTCTAATTAAGCTGCCGAAAGCACATCTCTGCCGGCTGGCAGCACCGCCGGGCTGGCACAGCCGCCTGCCCCGGCCCTGATCCGACATTGAGCAAGTGGGGCTGCTCTTACAAAATTTAAGTCCTCTGTAAATAACAGCAGGTATTAGGGACTGAGTCACGCTATTAATAGGATTATTATATGCGTGACTGGACAGATTTCTTGCTGAGGATGGGGTTTGGGCCCTCCACCCTGCCTCCTCCGGCTCATCTGGAGGGTTGGGCATCCCGCGCTGGTGGGATGGATGTGCTGTTTGGGCTCTCGGCTTTTGGGAAAGAGGGTCGGCAGCACCTCCTGGCTAACGAACGCTCGGTCCTCGCCCTTCCCCATCGGCCTCGCAGGGGCCTTGGACTCCCCCCGTGGACACGGCGGTGGTAGGAGAGTCGGCTTCGGTTTCGAGGAGCCGAACGGCGTCGTGGTTGGGCCGGGGCTATGGGCAGGGGCAGGTCTGTGGGGGAGCATTTGGGACATCTCGTTTTTCCCCGCCAGCATCCATCTGCTCCCTAAACCTTCTCCCGTAAACTCCCACAGCTCCTTCCTGGCGTTTAATCGACCCCCTCTACACCTGCGTGGGTTTGGGGCTGAGAAAGCTTCGCCGCGTCTTTGTGTTGATGTGTGTCATGGCCCGAAGGGTTGTTCGGGCCCCAGGCTGAGCTCTGCCGCATCCCCGCTCCCCGGGGACCATGGCCCGTGCTGGTCTGCGCCGCAGGGGCTGCTCCCCGGCAGCTTTGGGGACAGCTGTCCCGTTGGGGACCTTTGGGTGCTGTGTGAGCAAGGCAAAGCCCGCGAGATGGAGAGGACCACGGGTGTGCCCAGTGGCACCCCCGGCAGCGCCCTGGTCGGCCCTCAGCTCTCCAGCCCAGTGCTGCCTCCGCGCCTGCTTGTCAGGAATCTCGTCCGGCTGGTTTTGCTCTGGGTTTGGCCAAATCCTGCCCAGGGTCAGCAATTAGCACTCGGAGCTAATTGCTGCACAGCACTAGCTTGCCCAGCGATGTGCGCTGGGGGAGCCGCTCGCCCCGGCTTGGTCCCCGCAACGAGCCGGCTGCTGGCACGCGGGACATAAACCGACTTGTCCCTGGGGTGGGGGCAAAGCCTTGGCTCGGCGCGTCCCGGTGTCTCGGATGGAGCCGGGAAAGGAGCCGGGCGAAGCGAGGAGGTGGCCGGGAGCGCCTGGGCTCCCCCGGCCGCCCTTTCGCTTGCTGCGCGCCGGTGGGCGGCCGCCTGCGTCAGCCCCGCGGTGGGGAAGTAAAACTTTTGCCAGCGCGTGACATTTTGCAGGTTGGTAACCTCCTGCTGAGCTGAAGCGAGTTAATAACAAATCCTCCGGGGACCTCCTCCTCCCCCCCAGAGATGCGGTGCTTTTGGCAAGACCTGGGGTTGGTTTTTCTGGGTAACCGATGAAAGCGGCTTTTCTCACCCTTCCTGCTCTCGGGGTTGGCAATGTCGCTGCGGCAAACTGTCCCCTTGCGTCAGAGCTGCTGTGGTCCGGAGGCGGCAGGGAAATGCCCTCCCACCATGACACAGCTTCTGCCACCACCGGCTTCGTGCCGGGCAGGGATGGAGCCATTCCCGGCACTGCGGCATGTGGAGGTGGTCGTGTGCGGGGTCCGGCGCTGTGTGGCCGCATCCAGGCCTGGAGAGCTGTTTTTTCCCAGGGGCTTCCCTGCCGGGTCTGCGCCGCTTGTCATCGCGTCCCACTGCCGGAGCGTGTCTTCTCCTCTTCCTTCTTGTTCACTGACCAAGATTTGTCCATGCATTCCCCATGCAGATGGTTTTCCCTGGGGATGCTCGTGTCCCCACGCTCTCCTGTGTGGCTCCGGGGTCTCTGGTGGGAAGGACACAGCAGCCGCTGTGGGTCCAGGGGTGCGAGTGTGTGGGCAGCCCCACTCCTCTCCCCAGAGCCGCGTGCTGCTGGCAGGCTCAGTCACAACCACATCAGTTCTCTGCAACCTCTCTGAGCCCCCGGGGAGCTGCGTACCGAGGGCTGAGCACTGGCCGGACGCTGCCCGCACCTCTTCTCCCTGCGGCAGCGACCGGAGTGGCCTGGCATACCCATTGGCAGAGCCAGGAAAAATCCCCCCGCCGAGGGAGATGCTGTGCCACCACAACCTGTGTGGCACGGGTGTTCCACAGCAAGTCACTCCTGTGCACACTTCCACACCCCGAAAGGTCTTTGCAGGTGTACGAGTGACTGTTTCCTATGGGGGTGTGTACGTGAGTGTGTGCGTGTGATGGTGCAGAGGTGTGGTTTTGTGTCTTGCTTATATTTAGCAGATGTAAGGAAATAGGGCTGGGCAGCTCTGGTTTGAACCGCGGGTCTGTCTGCCCAGTGTCCTGCCTCATGTTCATGGTGGAACATAGCAGAGCCCACGGCTTTGGCTCCAGCCAGCTCCGAGCTTTCCTTCTGCGTGTGGAGGTAGGGTTGCTTTTGTTCTATGCATCGATTTGTGTTTATTTATACTGAAGTCCTCTGTAGTTTTGCACGTCCAGAGTGTCTTCCAGAAAGTTAGCTTAGGTCTGAAAGTCTCTCTCTCTCTGCCCCCTTACCACTGCTGATTGCTACAGGTAATTGTTCTGCTGGTTGGAAAGTGGGATATCTGTCTAATTTGCCTGTGATCGGTCACTTCCTGATGTTATGAAGATTAATTTTACATTGTCCTTTTTTTTTTTTTTTTTTTTTTAAGGAAGAGGATGATGTGAATGGGCTGTAAGAACCAGGCGAGATGGACGGAGAGCTGCCCTGCGCGGAGGTGGATGGAGAAGTGTCCTCTGCCCCGGAGCATCTGGGAGGAGAGATGCCCTGTGCAGAGAGCGATACCGGAGAGGTTTCCTGTGCCGAGAGTGATGCAGGAGAGATGCCCCGTGCTGAGACCTACACAAAAGAAGAGGCACCTTGTCCTGAGAGCAGTGTGGAAGGAGAACTGCCCGACACTGACAGCAATGGGGAAGGGGAGGTGCCCTGTGCCGAGAGTGATGCAAAAGGAGAGGCATCTTGCTATGAAAGTGATGGGGAAGAAGTTCCGGATGCTGAAATCCCTGCTGCTTCAAAGAAAATGTCTTCTATTTCTTCTCCCTTGCGGGCAATCATCCGCCTGCGACGACGATACCGGGTGCAAAAGAAAAGCCGTCTGCATTTTGAACTCCCTCGAGAAAAATCTTCAGAGCTTGTCCACACGAGGCTGCTCCAAAGGCAGCTTTCCCTGAACCGAACTAGCCTGTATGGCCCTTCCATGTCCTTCTTTAATCAGACCAGCTTCGAAACCTCCCAGTACTTCACCTTTGACACATCTGTGGAGCAGCATGCTATGAAAAAATGCAAGCGGAAAAAGAATCGAAGGAAATCTAGAATAGTCTTGTATCCAGATAAAACAAAAAGATACCTTCCAACGGAGGAGAAGAGCAAGGCAAAACGCTGCCTCCTCTTGCTCATTGTCATTATCTTCTTCCAGATTCTCAATGCAATAGAGAACCTGGATGATAACCTCCAAAAATATGACCTAGATGGTCTGGAGAAAACAATGCACCGGGACGTATTTGGGCAGAAGGTTGCTGTCGAAAGTATTATGGAATTACTGAAAGACTATCTGGCTACCCACGTACACAACAAGCCTCTAGTAATCTCTTTAAATGGCCCGACAGGAGTTGGGAAGAGTCATGTTGGCTGGCTACTGGCCAAACATTTTCGTTCCGTGATGGACAATGACTTTGTGCTTCAGTACTTCGTTATGCATCACTGCCCCAACGGGGTGGCTCCTCTTACTTGCGAAATAGATTTGTCTAAGAAGATTTCTGACATGGTTACAAGAGCCGAAATAGAAGAGAAGATACCATTGTTTATTCTGGATGAGGTTGAACTCATGTCTCCAGTCCTGCTGGATACTCTCAGCCGATTCTTTGAACCCAATCAAACTAACGAGTTCCTCAATGCCATCTACATTTTAATAAGCAACATAGGAGGTGGCGAAATAACAAAGTTTGTTATCCAGAATGCATCTGCTGAGCTTCTGCATCAGCAAAGGGGAATTGAAGAACTGCTGAGCATCGTCCAGCCTGTACTGATCGATGCCCACCCTCTGTGGAAATCTGCGGATATCATCCCATTTGTTCTTCTGGAGAAGAGTCATGTCATAAACTGCTTCCTAGAGGAGATGAGGAGGGAAGGGCTGTATCCCGACCAGAAGCATATTGAAAATCTAGCGAGTCAGCTCAGTTACTACACTACCGGGGACAAGCAGTACTCCAGGATGGGCTGCAAGCAGGTCGTGGCCAAAGTCAACCTGCTGTAGTGATTTACCGAAGAGACCAAGTCCTGCTCTCAGGATTTGCACAATTCTGGGCTGACGGAGGAGTACGTTACAGCAGGCTGTGGTCAAGGTGTCCTTACCCAGGCCTGCACTGACTCTGTCCTGGTCGAGGTAGGGGGACGGCAGCCCGGGCTCCTCTGCAACATGGTCTCTGTTCTCCAGATGCTTCACTTGTTCCTAATGTTCTGTGAATAGGGCACAGGCAACAAAGCCCAAACAACCTCCTATAAATTGTGAGTCGCTTTGTTCCTCACATGCTCGTTTGGGATGCTTTGTCCTTATGAAGTTGTGAGATGAGAACAGACGCTGCGGGATATAAACAGGAGGAGGAAATAGTAACTGGGTTACTGTCCCTGCAGTACATGTAGCCATGTCTCGCTCCTTCTCCAGGCTCACAGTCTTCAGCTCTTTGCTTTTCTTGGTCCTGGCTGGTGATGTGCAGAGCAGAGGCCATGCCAGACGCCTGGGACAACTGAGAGAATTTGCAGCTCCTCATCCCCCAAATGCGTGGGCAGTCAGAGCTCTGCTTTCTCCAGCTCTTACGTGACCGCATGCTCCCGAGACTGCTTTTTGGACCCGTTCCTGAGCTGTTGCTCTTCTGAGCTCATACCTTAGCTCACCTTTGGCACCTCCAGCGAGATTTCTGCCCTGCAAGTCTGTTTGGGCTCGTCTTGAAGACTCTCGGCTGCGCCTGTCGGTGCAGAAATAACCGTTGATTGTTTCAGGTCTGGTGGTGGCAACTCGTCCTGAGAGCTCTTCTGCTTTTTGCTTCTGGGTACACTTCACCACGCTCACTGTCTAGAAAGCCCCAAATTGCAACTGACATATATTAAGCAACACACACTGGAAAAGACATTTTGGGCTGTCTGGGACGGGTGCAGTGGGAATCCTGGGCTTGTTCCCAGTCCTGCCAGGCCAGGAAGAGGTTCTCGGCCACTGAGACCCTGGGGAGAGCATGGTACCCAAAAGCACCTCAGGAAAAGCATATGTCTTTGTTTTGAGCGGACAAACTGAGCAGGTATTTATGACATTGCTTTTTCAGGTTTTGGTTTTGTGCCTAAATCCCCTTCTACATTTTGCTGTGAATTATCATACACGTAATCCTGTGGATGTTTGCACTGGTTGTTTGATTTGCCTCTTTCTAATTGTTGGTCTCCAAAGACTTCCGTCACAAACTCCTGCTTCCAGAGCTATTGTCAGGAATAAATTCAAACTATCCTGAATAAAAATAATTCAAAGTACTTTTCCTTTATGTGACTGAAATGTGGGTTTCTTCCCAAATTTCTCTTCTGGACTGTTGTGGCTGCACTGCCATGCCCGTGCTTCCCAGTGACTCAGATTGGGAGCAAGGGCCACAGCTTTGCTACGTGTTTTTTGCAGACCACCTCGATGCAGTGCGTGTGTGTGCAGCTCCTCGAGGTGCTCGTGGCAAGCCAAAACCCACCCAGCGCAGCGGTGCCAAAAGCTGTGTGCCGCACAGCTCCTCCATCCCCCCCGAGCTGCACGGGGAGGGGAATTGGCTGGAGACCGGGAAAGTGTGTCCTTGGCTGAGACGATGGTGGGCTGGAAAGCCTGTCCGTGGTTTCTCCTCATGAAATTACCCCATGGAGAAGCCTTTTGCTCCTGCAGAATAGCCGGTGAGGGCAGCTGGGCAGGGAGCAGGAGGGGCTGCCTGCATGGCTTAAGGGAAGGGCTCTGACTGAAACTAAGCCACCTTCTGGATGCAAGTGTCCACAAAAAGTGACGTGTGTGAGCTGGTTTCCGTAGCTTAGTGAGACTTCACTACCAGGACAGTCAATATGTTTTTATTCCGGACAAGAAACAGGAACAACTCGGTGACCAGGATTCCCTTCCTCTTCCAGCTGTGAGAGGGACAGAGGTTATTTCTGGTTTCTTCTACCAAAGTCTCTCGTTTCTGGGAGAGGAGCTCAAAGCCCAAGAGTATGACAGGAGAGGTAAGCGTGACCCACACCGCCCAGCTTTGGGAGCTGAAAATGCCATCAGTGCCTGTAGTGCCGGGCTGCAGGGGTGCTGCCGAAGCAGGCGCCCGCGGGCGATGGATTGCAGATGGCTTTTGTGGTGGCATCAGGACAGGCAGCAGTGCTGATGGCAGTGCTGCCTTTGCAAGGGAGTGTTTCAGGCTTCCGAGGGCTGTGCATGGGGCTGTAGGTACTGTGGAGATCCCCGAGTTGCTTTAGTGGGGAGTTAGGATTCTTTTTGGATGTCTGCACGTGCAGCCCACCCACAGGGTGTTCAGTTCTGCCTCTGCACCAACCGTCACCCCTTTCAAGTGGAGCTGAGCATCCGCAGAGCTTGTTTTCATCCCTCTGAGATTCACCTGCCCTAAACCAGGGCTCCCAACCCTGCCCCAGGTGAGCTGCCTGAGCTTTGCTGAGGCGCCAGCCCATGCCTGGTGTCCCCCCGAGGCTGCACGCTGGGCGGCTCTGGGCTCACCCTGAGCAGCTCAGCACCCTTCGGCTCAGCAGCGTAGGACCCCTCATACCTCTGCTTGGGGGGACTGCGGACATATTGCTCTCTCTGACCTCCCCCTCTATTTCACCCCACTTCTGCACATCAGCCCCCTCCCAAAGCAAAGCTGTCCTGACCATTTTGCAGGAGGCAGGGGGTGCACAGGCGACCTGAAGACCCACCTACCACAAAGCTCCTCTTAGTGCTAAGATGTAGGGCTCATCTTTCTGCTGCACGAAGACCACCTCATCCCTCGGCCAGTGCTGGAGAGGACAATCTGGCCAGTGCTGCACACATGCGAGCCCTTCCCACGCTCCCAGCCCGCACGGCAGCTTGTACCTCTGGAGCCCTCCATCAGAAAGCACAGGAACCTCCAGGACATAGAGAAGACTTTCCCTGCCAGAAGATAAGGATGTCTGGCCTCTGGCCAGGTTGTCCCCATTCCCAACTTGCCCCAGCACTTGGATCCCAGCTCAAATGGCTCTTCAGGTTGTCCCCAACCCCAGTCTCCTCCAGAATCCCAGCTCAGACATCTGTACATACTGTCCCCAGTCCCCAAGCTGCCCTGAGACCCTCTGCAAAGCCACCAGCCCTGCCAGGCGCTTTCAAGGCAGTGGAGCTGGCACGTGGGTGATCCACCGATCTGAGCACCAGGAGACCGGTGGCTCATTTCTCAATGCTGGGTGCAAAGGAGGCTGGTCCAAGGGAAAGGAACAGCTAAGGAGACTTAAACCTCATTGTCTCCCATAATGGCTGTGCCAGGACCGCTGAGGTTCTCCACCTCCGCTTGGCACAGGAGCACTCTCTTGCTGCCTCAGAGCCAGGAGAACCTCTCCGAGGAGTTGCTCATCACTGGAGCTGCTCCCACACATACCTGGCCAAGACCACGCCGTGGCACACCCGCTGAAGGTCCGGGGCCATGAGCCCAGCTTGAGAAGTAAACAGCTCCTCCTGCAGCACATCTAAGGCTGGAATCTGGGGACCAAAGCACAGAGAGCACAGTGGCTTGTCCTTGGTCCCACTCTGTCTCAGGGAGGCTTGGATGTTCCTGGCACAGGACCCAAGGCTCTCCTGGAGAGCTTTTACTTGGTGGGTACAGCTGAGATATCAGGTGTGTTGTAAAGTGCTTTCACCATAGACTTTTTCCTCCTTAGCCTGATGTGGATTTCTTTATCCAATTCCATTTTCCAGGGAAAATGCTGGTTAAGCTGAAGGGATGGGATTGAAGCCGAAGGATGGAGAGAGCCCCCCGGGCTGGGGCACTTGGACTGCTAGTCCTGCTTGTCCCCTGCACAGCCGAGCAGTGAATTGAAGGGCTGGTAGACAGCCCGGACTCCCTCACTTTGAGAGCATCCCGCACTCCTCCCCTGCACTGGTGGCTTCCTTCGCCTGGTGAAGGGCTCGTTTTCTTCCAGTGGCACTGGGCCATGTGCATCATGGGGTGCCAGGACAGCCGGTCCCACGGATCCAAGTCACCAGGACAGGTCACCCTCCTGTTGCCAGCTCTTGGTGCCTAATGCATCGTGCACTCAGGACCGAGTACAACACCTGATGGTGTAGGGGGACTCCAGAGGGTACCAGGCTCTGTCGTCCGTAGCCTCATCCATCTATAAAGGATCTCTTCAGCCCTTCTTTACTCTTAATAGCTTCTTTGTAATCAAAAGATCTTGAACTACGATTTTGTAGGAGATGTTGCTAGGGATAAAAAGAATTGCTGTGGCTGCACGTTTGTCCTGTGCCTTCATGTAGCTGCTCTGGATCCCCCCGGGGAACGGGGGCTGCCTGACGTGCGGGAACTGCCGCGTAGATCTGCTGTGGAGGGGGCTGTAGGTGGCACTGGGGAGGCTTCCTCGGTTGGCAAGAGCTCCTCCTCAGTCAGGCACCTTCCTGTCATGCTTGGAGCAGTGATTTATGGAAAGCAGCTTCCGCCCCGCTCTGGGCATGGCACTGCATTTGGCCTCCAGCAAAGCACGGCTTGTTCAGTAATTAAAGCACCTTTCGTCATCACAGGCTGGCAGGGGCTCATGGGGAGACCAGCAGGTACTCTGCACCCCACAACTGCATCCCAAAGCCAGAGTGATGTTTGGGCCCAGTTCCCTTCTTGCATTTACCCTGGGGAAGGTGCAGAGTGATTCCAAATAGGTGGACAGTGAGGACGTGGGGACAGCTGCCGTTACTGCCCGCAAGAGCACAGCAATGATGGAGGAGGGTAAAAGTAAACATGAAATAGTGCGTGTCTTGCACAGGATGGAAACCGTGACCACCTTAGCCTGGTCCGTGCTGAAGGCTTTCCCAGGGCCAGGCTCAGGTCAGAGGGTCCCAGGGCTGCTGCACACGAGCTGCATTCCCATCACATGCGGTGCTGCGGGACCCTGACAGAGCACCTCCCAGCACAGATGACACACCAATTGGTACCAGCTCTGAAGGCACTAATTAGTCTTCCCCACATCAGCCTCACCTGACAGCTCCCTTCCCATGAAGCATTTTCTAAGCATGCTCAGAAACCCTATTTAAGCTCAGCTGGAGCTATCAGTGCCTGTGGGAGCTGTGTTGGAGGAGTTCCAGTATCTGGTCCAGTTCCATCTGTGCTGGGGCTATGGGCTCTGCAGATGCATCCTGACATTTCATCTTGCCTAACCACCATGGACCTGCCTGGCTGTTGCTGGACCTGGCCCTGATCTGTGGCTTGTCTTCTTGGCTTCACATTGGACCCTTCTCATCACCATGGAGTTGCTGGATCTGGACTTTTGGGTTGCTCTGGACTCTTGGTTGGACCTGGCTACCATCTCAGACCTGCCCTGGTCTTCTGTGCAGGTAATGTGGGATGAGCCCTGCTGGACTTGGGGTCCCAACTGCTCCCTTCTCCCTGAGGGAGCAGCCCTGCTTTTGCTGTCCCCTGATATGGGAGCACCTTGGTGTGGGGGGCCAGGAAAGGCCATCAGGCCAAGTGTGCAGCTGGTGGGGAACACTGAAGGGGACCTCATGGTGAAGGCACCAATTTCCTTCTCCCCATGGGTGCCTAAAGCTAGAGTGGAAGGTGACAACCCTCCCTTTGGCACCAGCTGTGTCCAGGGCGTGACCCATATTGGCAGAACTCCTTCATGGCACCAGAAGAGCCCCATGAACTGGGGGACATGTGGTTCTCAACACCTGCACCCCCTTCCCTGCCAAAGCAGCTCTGCTTTGCATTGCAGGACAAATTGCTGGGACTGCCCAGGGAAGGGAGCAGCTTTGGGTGATGCAGCATGTCAGTAACTGGGCTGGCGAAGGTGTCACCCATGGTGTACCCTGGTGTGGGTGTGCACTCCAGCATGCTGCTGCAGACCTGCCCCTGGCTATCTGGCCCGTGTTCCATCCCAGTGTCCTCTCTTTTCCATGCTGGTGTTGGAGATGGCTCCCCTGAGCCATGCATGGTGCCGGACAGACAACCCACCGCTGCACTTTGTGCCCATGCATGGGTTGAAGCTCATCCCTCCCACCCAGCTGCAGGGACCACCAGGCACTTGTTGTCCCTACTACATCAACTGGCAGTGGGTGGCACTGGGGGGGGCCGTGCCTGTGGGTGCTCAGGTCAGACACGGTGTGCAGGAGCCCTGATGCCTGGACGAATTGCAAGCTGCCAAGATATGGAAATAGCAAATTCTTCCCTGCTGGGATCAGCACTGACGCACACGATGCCTTTGGTGGCTCTTCCAGTGCCTGTGAGTGTTGCCCAAGTCCCTGCTCAGCCGCAGGGCTCTGTCGCTTTGCAGTCAGCCGTCAGGACGTGGTGGTGTCCCTGCTCTGCTCTGTGCCTGCAGCCCTGAGTGTCGCCTGTAGGAGTGTGTCATCATGGACAACCTTCTGGCCAGGCTCTCCATCTTCCAGTTGCAGGAAGATCCTTAGTGGTTCCTGAGAAAGGGCTGAAAGCTGGAGACCAGTTGACCCTCAATTTGCTGCTACAGTCAAGTTGGGACATCATTTTTTTTTTTTTTCTTTTTTTTCCGTAAAGCCAGTGACAACGAATTGCTTTCACCAAGCTCATGGGCTGGGATCACTCCAGGCAGGAGCACCAGGGCTGGGGTTCTCGGGGTGCTCCTGTACCAGGAGCATGGCTGCCTCCTCCACATGGTGTGGGGCTGTGGGAGTACGAACGGGATTTGCCCTGTGTTCTCCATGGACACGGCCTGGCTCCAGCCAGAGGAAGGCAGGTGTATGCACATGTTCTGCGTGAGCTCTGGTTAACTTCAGCTGCCTCCGGGAAAAGAGATTTGTATTTAAATGTTCCTAAAAAGGAGCTAATTCAGGCTGCCTCCGTTAATCAAAGCGAGCCTGCCTGAAGCTGCCTCCGGAGGTGGGTGCTGCTGACGTGGTCAAGGCTGAGCACTCCCTGGCATTTCTTTCCGCCGTGGGAAGATGCCACAGTGATGGCACAGAACTGGACCACAGCTGCTCTGTCACACGCCACAGCATCGTGCCAGCCTCACTGGGCTCGCCCGGTCCCCCAGTGCTGCTGGGGCTGCTCCTGCTGCAGTGTGCCTCCCCACGGGACCCTGGCCTTGCTGCCTGGTGCCTCTGGCCACGATGGCTCTACCAGGAACCACAGAGGGTGTGCGACATTGGCCTGGGACACCCGAACAGTGTTTGCAGATAGATGGAAATTGGGGTACCGCTTACAGGGGGTGCAAGGGCGACTCTAACCATGTCCACTAGTGCTATGCCCATACACACAGAGCAAGGGAAAGCTACTGATAATCCTGTCCTGGTTTGAGGTAAAACAGAACCAATTTTCTTTTCAGTAATTTTATTTTTCAGTTAAGCCTCTTCTAACTCTCTGAAATTAATGGTGTATTTCTTTCAGACAGTATCTGCTTCTAGCAGAGATAACGCCTGATGTTTATAGCTGATGCCAGGGAATGGTATGCAGAGAGGCTCCTGCTTATACTTATCGCTACACCATCCCGGGTCCGCTCGCTTTGTATGTGCCCCGTTGGAGGGGCAGAAATGGAAAAGTGTAGAGAGGTCCCACCTGCGGGGAGGAGCAGACAGGACAGGTGACCCAAAACTGACCAACAGAGTATGCCATCTCATCTGCATTGTGCTCAGCATAAAAGCTGAGAGATCAAAGGGTCAGGTCTCTCTTCAGTGGCCACCGTCTGAGGAGGACTCTGTCTGTTCATCTGCCTGTGATCCCCATCCGTGCGTTCCTGAATCCAGTTCCTGAGTTCAGCTCCCCTCTGTCGCTGAGTCCAGTCTGGGACTTTCCCAGTGCCTGCTGGTGATGTGATCATCATCCTGGGAGCTAAATACAGGTTTATATATTTAATTATTTTTTTTTGTTATTATTATTTTATTATTAATATTTTCATTAAAGTAGCTTAGTTTCTTTTCAACTCGTAAGTCTCTCTCTCTCCCTCTCTCGTTTTCTCTCCTCAGAAGGGAGATGGTCTCCCATCTCTAAAGGGGAGAGAAGTAAAAAGACCGCATCTGTCGTTTGTTTTAGCGGCCAGCTCAGCCCAGACCACGGCAGGTCCCTAGAAGGTGAAGTGCTTTGTTGCTTTTTTCCAACTCCTGTGGTCTTCACTAAGCAGGTGAGCTGCAACCAGGAAAGCAAATTTTAACAGCAGTGACAGCAGGGGAAGACCATGGGCTGCAGTAGGGAAGAAAAGAGCAAGGACAGCTCAGGTAAGTTAGAGGTTTCCCAATAGCTGTGGATGATGCAATTCATCTGAGGGTGCGGAGAGAACTGTCTGCAACGGCTTTTCAGACCACGTGGCGACGGGGTGAGCCTCTGAAAGGTGGAGGGAGGACAGGCACTTCAATGTTTTCTAAGTTAAGTTGTGACCATAGAGTCTAATTTCCTCCTCTGACAGGATATTCAAGGAAGAGCTGTTAACAGTTACTGGGATGAACTGGAAGGAGTTTTTCAGAACTGCAGAAATTCAATATTCCCCAAACGGTGGGGAGGACTGAGGTGGGAGCTTACCTGCCTGTTGAATTTGGAGGGGATGGGGAGCTGGGAGGGGTGCAAGCATTGCAGAAGAAAGGCTTGGAATGAAAAGCATAAATTGGAGGAAAGGTCTGGAAAAAAAAAAGGTGCTGCAGAGGAGGGTGGGAGTGAGCAAATGCACGTTCCAGGATGGGGAGGGCAAAGGGCTGGAAGGAAAACAAGCCTGGGGGGGATCGCAGCACTCACGCTCCACACGAAGAATAATACCACGGGCTTGTGAGAAAGGCAAACATCCCATTAAATGTATAAATAGGTGTGTTGCATATACAAGGGATGAAGTAATGCGGGGCCACGCGCGGCGCATCGCTGGAGTGCTGTGGCCATATTTGGGCACCCTCTTGGGGGAGGGAGCCCCCGGCGCTGCGCCGCACCAGCCGTCTCGCCCGCAAAAGTGAGCTCCTGGAGGGGAGCGAGCAAGGGGGGTTTGTGCAGCCTGCGGAAAGTTTCAGGTGAAGTGTGATAAGAAGTTTCAAATATGCAAAAGACTGGCAGAAAGGAGACAGCAGTGCTTGGTTCGCCTGGTCCTCCTCGGGCAGGGTGTGGAGTTGGCTCCAGAGAGGGAGATTTAGGTTAAACTTTAGGAAGATTGCCGCAGCTGCGGCAGGGAAGCTCCAAAATGGATTGATCAGAGCGGCTGCAGAATTGCTGCCACTGAACATGGGGACAGAGGAGGCTGGTTTAGCCACAGCCATGGGACTTTGTCTTGGTGGTCTCACAAGGTCCCACTTTGCCTGTCTTCTGTCACCCCTTGGTGCCTGTCAAGTTCAGCTGTAACTTTCTCCTGCCCAGCACACAGCTGGTCTTACTTGCAGTGCTTAGGCTTCACAGAGATCACACCAATTTAGCATTACTGCTCTGTAATGAGTTTATTTCACTTACTAAAACTACCTGGATCAGGTGCAGAGCTTCAGGCACCTGCATCTGAAAACAGTCAGCCTGGGGAAGTGTGGGGAGAACAGCAAGTAACTCCCCAAAGGAATGGATTTCCCAGGTGGGATGAGTTAGAAGGACAAGGGAATCAGCCAGCATTGAAACTAGAGTATGCAGAAAAGTTAAGCATGTAACTAAACTAATTTAGAACCCTGGTTACTTCCCCTTGACACTTTTTTTCCCTAATTGATCCAGTTTATTAATAGTTATTAGATATGATTTTAGGGTCTACATCTAGAGCTACCTCAAAGGACTTGTAGCCATCTCCAGAAAGCACCTGTAGAAGGGGCAGATCTCACCAGCATGGTTTGATATTTTCCAGTTAGAGATGTGGAGCTGGTCAGTGACTCCCTGGGTCACTCCGCACGAGCGGAGCTCTGCAGTGTGGGACTCTGCATCGGCTCCTGCTCCTCCTCCAGCTGTGGGGATCACTGCAAAGAGCACTTGGGGCTCCATACAGGATACATGCAGTCCAAGATCTTCTGTGGATGCTATTTTGAGTTTACTGACACTGTGCTTCCTGTGCTGTTTTATCAACCCATCCCTCGGGCTGGGATTCAGCTGCCCTAATTTCAGCATCTTGAGGAAGTCTGAGTAAGTGTGCCTGGGACTTCCCCATCCCTGCCTCCTGGAAAGAGCCTGCTCAGGAACCCAAGCCTGGGAAAAGGCCACCTGGAAATCCTTCCCTGAGCCATGGCTCGTGCTGTGGGCTCCCTGGGCAGGGTGGGACCCCCGCGGCCATGCGGTGCCCATGCAGCCCCAGGTTATTCCAGCCCACTGCAGCTCTCTACTCCTTGATGCAACAGCTTCAGCTGTCACATGCTGCGTAGGGAAGATACCACCACCGCATCCCACCCCCAGCTACCCTGCCATGATACACAGCCATCCTCACCCCACATCTCCCATCTCGGACAGAGTGAGTTCCTGCAGGCCAAACTCATGCTAAGCAGCCATTGTCAGTCAGGCCCTGCTTAGTTTGCTGCTACAGCCGTGGAAGCAATCACTCTGCTGCCCTGAGCTACAGGACATCTCTGTGGGTGCATCTTGCCCTGTACTTGGCTTTTATTGCTAATGCTGCATCTCCCTGCTGGGGCTTTACCCTGGGAATGTGCCTGGAGGGACCATCATGTTCTCCCCAGCTCCCAGCCTCGATGCTCCAGCATGGGGCACTTCACCAGATACCCACGGCTTTCGTTCTTGTTAACTCCTGGCATCAGCTCCAGCTTCCCCAGAGGGGCATAAAGGATCCAGTCCTAAGGAGCTCATCCTTCACCAGGTCCTGACACCTGACCCCCATGAGATGTGTGCATTTTTTGGGGGCCAGCAAGTGAGGTGTGAAATAAAAGGTAAAGCACTAACTGCAGCCAAAACCTCTGTTTTCAGCTGTATCTTTGCCCCTCTCCTGCTCCTATAACGTGCTGCACTATCCAAGGGCTCTCACTCAAACCAGACTTATGTAGTACCTCACCCATTCTTCCCAGCAAAAAAAAAAAAAAAAAAATCTTCAAGATCCTGGAGAAAGATGTTCCCAGAACTTATGGTTTCCTCTTTAACTTTCTGAGCCACCCAACACAAAAACTGTGTGCAGGTACAAAAGGAGTTGCAGGCATGACTCTCCAAAATCAGGGAATCTGGTGCTGTGTTCCCACCCAGCTCTCCCCACCTTCTGCACTTTCACAACTTGGCTCTCAGTTTCCTGGTAGCTTTTTCCGAGGCTGCAACTGAAGAGGTACGTACCCCTGTTAGCTGGTGCAACTTTTCATTACTATCGCATGCTGTTGCTGATATATCTCAGCAAACCGCCCAGTTCTTCCTGAGATGACTTCATATATTGGCCCTGTGGGATCAAGGTTTGAGTCACAGGCTTGCTTTGCTTTTGCCGGGGTCCTGCCACCTCTCTGGGCGCTGCAGGGGCCTTGGAAAGTCAGGTCTGAGCTCTTGCTTTGAGCATAAGCTCGTCCTTGGCTTCAAGGTTGTTGCTTCTCTCCCCACTGTGAAAGAGGGCTTGTGTGCCTTGGGTGTGCTCCAACTATTTCAGATGATGTAATGAGCGTTTCTGCCCTTCCCTGCAGACTTCTTGAGCACAAACAACACTGCGATTCTTGGATGTCTTGAGGTCAGAACACAGTACTGAATGTTGCAGAGCACCTTGGCCTAACACGACCTGGTGTCCTCAGCTGCATCAGTGCTATGGGCTCTGTCATCTTCATCTGTAAAAGCCACTCCATGCTGGTCCTGCTACTCCCATGACCCATGCCAAGGCCTTACAGGTTGTACTCTTATGCCAAAGATCCAGCACCTCCACCTCTGAATGCTGCTCCTGATGCATCCAAGGCTCAGTTTTTGGCTTTGGGAATCCATTGGTGAAACATGCTGAAGTCTCTGAGTTAGAGGAGGTTGATGAAATTCAGTTCTTTGGATCCAGCTCAACAGAAATTGTTTTTCCTCCCCTTGCAGCTGGTGGGCAGAAGATCTGCTTCTTGCAGTGCTGATTCATCTTAGCTCTCCTCACTTGAGGAGAATCCAGTGACCTGCTTGGACAAGCTCACCTGTGAGTTATAAATACATCTCTGAGTAATGCTCACATGACAATAAGCTAATGGGTAATGATGATTGCCAATAAGAACAGGATTTGTCCCTACAGGTAGAGACCCCTCTTCCTGGGACTTGTTTTGAGGTTGGGTTATTACTCGCCTCCCTACAGCCAGGTGCTGGTGAGATGGATTAGGTGCATGAGAGGTACAAGATGTGGAACTTCACTGAGAAACCTCTATGTGATTAACACAAAGTGATGCTGTTGGTGCCAGAGCTGGAGTCAGCTTCTGGACCAGCTGCGTTCCTGTCCATCGGGAGCTGCCTGTTAACTGCACCAAGGTAAATGCAGCTCATATGATGGGACAGCTGGAGGAAGCTAAATTGATCTGTCTCTCTCCTTGGATATGATCCTGGTTGAAATGGAGGGGATAGTTGAATGTAATGCTGAATGTTTGATTTTTGGCCTTTAACATCCACCGTTCACTCAACAGCCAGGTGTATTTGGTGTCCAGTGTGGGCAGCTGCCTGTGGCCCTTTCCGCTCTGAACTGAGCCGAGACGGCCTGAAACCCACAGCCTGGGAGTGGGAGGATTCGTTACTAATCGCCAGCCTGACTCATCTGTGGGCTGGGGCCAGGGTGGGTCCGAGGGCTCAGACACCACAGGACACAGCAGCAGCAATCCACACAAATTATTTTCTTATTGCGTGCTTCTTTGGAGCTGCTTACGTGATTTCGGTGCTGCCTGGCAATATTGCACCAGCCATGGGAGGCGGATGCCGGGCAGGGAGTGCAGCTAGGACACTGCTGAGAACAGCTTCTGCCATCAGAGTTAAGGGACGAGCTATTTTACCCTGTGCCAACCAGCTTCCACGGGAGATGGTGGCCAAAGAGGCTGCTTGAGCCAATTCCTTGCATCTTAGGAGTTGCCTTGCCATGACTTGACAATGATTAGGTGATTTTGGAAGCAGCAATTTGTGTCCCAAGCCCTGGACTTCACCTTGTAGGAGGGGAAAAGATGACAAAAGACCACCAAATTTCTGTCTTTATGCCCCATCTGAGTCTCAGGTTTAAGCACTCATCTGGGCTGCGTAAGAGACTGCCCTGAGGAAGGTGTTTTCCAGCAGCAAGTGTCTTGAGGTGAGCTACTGGCTCCAGCCCCTGGTTTAAATGAGGATTAGGGATGATTGCAAAAGCCACGAGCAGTGTTGCCACACAGAATTAACGACCTATCACCTTGAAGGAGCTGGGTGGTACATACCTAGAAATAGGATTCCATCTATTGTCGTCACTGTGTTAGCAGCTACATTTTGGTTTTGCCCAAGACTTAGTTTCCAGTGGAATAAGCCTGATGACTGAGAGTTTTCACATCATGACAGCAGGTGACATGACAGTGATTTACAACACTGAAAGCACAGTTTGATGCCTTGTGACTTAAAGCCAACATCATTTTGTTCTTCCAAGGAGCAGAAAGCAAGCAATGTTACGGACCCCAAAGGGCAAGAGGACATGTCAAAGAATAGTTTTAAAATTTGAAATTTTGCACTTTGCTGCTTGGTGGTAGCTAAAGGCTGCCTGAGAAGACTTAGGAGATATCAAGTTATATTTGGTTTTACATTAGCCATCCAGAGCTGGTTGCCCAAGGCCTTTTTACAGAAGTCCATCTTTCATTCCCACCTGCTCGGTGCAGGTGTGAGGTGCCCCACACTGACAAAGATACATGAAGTTTGCAGCTAAATCTTCTAAGTTCATGACAAAGATCCCAGGGAGCTGGAGACCTCTCCAGCAAGTTTGTGGGCACTCAGCTCTTTCAGGCTCTGTTTAGTCATCATAAGGCACAAAGAACTTGAACGTGAGTGTTTTTTTCCTTTTCTGGGCATATCTGAGATTGAGCTTGCCAGAGCAAGTGCTGAGGTTGCTGATTTTCTGGGGCATAGTGCTGAGATTGTACAGGGTCATAACAGAAACTGGAGTCTCCCACCTCCATCCCTCCAGCTCACAGTCAGAGACACTGGCAGAGGGATTGCGGGGAGGAAGGTGAGAGCACACCTGTCCTCAGACTCCATTTCTGTTCTTTATAGAAGATAGGTGAATTTTAATGAAGGATACACTCTCAAAAGCACTGAAATGTCTCAAGGCAAAGTTTTGTGATAGACAGCTGTAATAAAGGAGAACAGAACTGGGGAGGAGAAAATTTCAAGCGGGCTCTTATACTCCTGTTAGCAGCCAGTGCCGCCGGGCAGATACCTGGTGCTGGGGGTAGAGACATTCCAGAGTGGTTTTTGACTCAGCCGAGCTCCTCCCATCACAACTTCACTCATCAAAGCAGGTATTTATAGCACAGGTAGGAGTAGGGAGAGAAATCAAAGAAGAGCTTCCCAGAAAGACGCATAAATTACTCCAAGAGTTCAGCTCTGGGGTTCTGCATTTTTTGCTTTAACAAGAATGAATAAAAGCTCTGTTGTTATTACTAATATTTCTTAATATTATTTCATCGGTCGATTTTTTGAATTAAAACCATCTTTGAGCAAAGAGATATTTCCATAGCATTCTCCCAGCTTTCAGAGCTACCCCGGCAGGCTGCTAAGGACATGCTGTCGTACACCGGAGAAAATCTTTTCTCTAGCACAGATCTGCTGAAAAACAATTCAGAAAGCCTGCCCAGGCCGATGTTTGCTGTTCGAACTGTGGGGAGACCTCCAGGCCTCCCAACAAAGCGAAGCAGGAAAGCCAGGAAGGTGCTGTACCCAGCCCAGGTGAGGAAATACTTGCCACGCCAGGAGAAAGACCTAGCCAAGCGGTGGCTGCTCTTCTTTGTTGGCATCATCCTCATGCAGGTCTTAACTGAGGATCCTGAGCAAGAGACGCTGGCTGGGGGAAAAAGCTTTAGAGAGCAGCCGCTCTGTGCACCGGCATCACTGACGGCTGCACTGCTCGGGGCTGCAGGGAACAGCTCCAGAGAAGACAGAGCTGTTTCAGAGGCCCCGGCAATCATTTTCTCATCAGCTTATGGGCACCAACCTCTCAGGCAAACCACAGCAGATGTGCCACAACAAGCAAGGAGACAACCGCACGCCTTCTGCAGGCAATGCTTGACCAGTTTCTCCCGTGCAGTGCATTAAACTGTGAGTGAGAAGCTGTCCTCCTACTCCTGGACATCAGCCGCTGGAGCACCGTCAGCAGCAGAGGTAGCCTGTGAACTCCTGCACCCCTCCGAGGGGGCACCAGGACTCTGGATGGTGACACAGGGCCAGTGGTGGCCAGAAGCAGCACTGAAGAAAGCCCAGGGCTGCAGCAAGAGCTGTGCAGTTTTTACTGCTGATTCGTTTGTGACTGCGATAAGAGATCGGGGTTTCCAAGAGCTGTAACAAAAGGCTGCAGGAATCAGATTGACACTCCTGGGGCGGGTTTGTACTGTGCTAACCTAACTGTCACTGTTGCATAACTTTTTTCTCCATCTGCATGTTGTAATTTATTTCAGTTCTCACAAATTAGAAGTAGCTCAGCTCTTGAAACGATGAGAATGCAAAGATCCTGTGTGCTTTTCTCCCTCTGTAACACTGCAAGAATAAAACTGCTAAGATCAGACTTTCACAAAGTGTTTCATCTGAGATTTTAAACTTAAGTTTTCCCACTCTGCCTCATGCTGAAAAGTGCTGACCATCCTGGGGAAATAAAACTGTCCAACCAGCAAGAATAGCGGGGTCAGAGCCACAGCAGGACCCGGACACCGACATGCTGGTGCCCAGAATGGAGAGGGGGTTCATGGACCTGGGTCAGGCATGGGAAGGGACATAACATGAGTCACAGTACCGGGCTAAGATATCTTCTTGGGGAAAAGCTGGGAGGCTCCGAAAGGAGACTTTGGGAAAGAGGCTTGGTCAAGGCGGAAGCTGAACTATAGATCACCAGTGGTCCCTTCAAACCAACACTTCTACTATTTCTATTTTTATCAGGGGGTTACTGGGAGTTTAGCAGCGCGTGAAATATGGGGCTGCCCACTGGCCCAAGACAGTATGCTTGTAGGATTTTTGAACAGAGTGAATGTGATGGTGTCTGGTGGATACGAAGTGAGGTGCAGATCGGATCGGGGCTGCTGCCTCCCAGGCACGAGAAGGCTGCCTGAGTTAGGAATAAAGAAACATGGCTCAGGACCCGCTTTTGCTCCTTGTGCAGCCACAGGGCTTATTGCAAAGAGCCAGTCATGGCTCTGCTGGAAACGCAGAGTCCAGGATTATCAGTGGATAGTACTTTGAGCTTATTGAATCCCCTGGGCTGTTTTATCACCTGGTCCTTGAGGTTGTGATTCAGCTGCCCTAATTTAGGCATCCTGAAGAAACTCTGAGTATGTCTGCTGGGGATTTCCCCAGCCCAGCACCAGAAGAGCGTGCCTGGGAGCCCAGGCCTGGGGAAAGGCCACCTGGAAAACCTTCTCCAAGCCATGGCCTATGCTCCACCCCCATGTATCAGGGCTCCCCCTACGAGGGTCAGTCCCAAAAGGCCATGCTACGCCTTTGCAGCCCCCAGCTTTGCCCTTCAGGTCTCCAGTCCAACCTTCCACTCTGCAGAACAACTTCAAATTTTTGCCAGGTGTCCAGCCCAGCTTTTAAAATCTCCAAGCATGCAGATTTCACCACCTCCTTGGCCAACCTCTTACGCTTGCCTGGGACTTAATTCAGATCTTTTCCATGCCACGTGATGACAGACAGCTGGTGTGCCTCGCATAGCTGTTCACTGAGCAACGTGTCTGAGAAAGCAGGTCTTTTCATGGCAACAGCAATTAGTTCCTCAGGCCCTGAGAAGAGCAGAACTCAAAATGTTTCATAACGATCTAGAGCAGCCTCACGTGACCCAGGGATGGAAAGAAGCTGGATGGCACAGGCAGTGATTGCAGAAGAGGTGTGGAGAAGCCAAGTTCAGTACTGCAGGCCACGACAGAGAAAAGCAGAGAGGTGCAGCCCATGGCAATTACAGAGAGACCTGCTTATCTCAAAAAAAAAAAAAAATGTAGCTGAAAAAGCTGAATCACTAACAGAATTTAGCTACTTAATTTCTGCTGAAAAAAAAAAAGAGAGCAATCTTTCTGTGTACAGCCAGGGAACTGTCCGGAGTAAGCAGCAGCTGGGACATGACTTCTGGGAGTGGTGGTCCTGGAGAACCCCTTCAGAAGGGCTCTTCATGCCTTGTGTAGGCAAGGGAAGACATGCAACCACACGGAATCACAAGGAATAACTGAATGTGGAGTTTTCTAACATTCTGGAATTGTAAAGACCATTAAAAATAAAAAGAGCTTTCAGCAATGGTGGTGTTGGTATTGAAATCTTTCAGAGTTGATTGTAAACTTAAGTGATCAAGGACCCAAAGCCCAGCATATCCCAAAGGCATCACGAGAGGGCAGCAGAGACAGAAGCTGAGCAGGACCCAGAAGGCAGTGGGCTGCAGTGTTTCAGACACCCAAATATGACACCGCAATGGCGCATATACAAGAAATTGCTGAGGATGCTGTCAGTGCCTTGCAGAGACCTGATGTGGTGGGAAAACAGAATCTATCAAAACAAACTAGTATGCTGGGGCATAACCCAGCCAAATATATACAAACATGCCTTCAATACAAAAAAAACCCATCACCGAGTCTTACAGGTGAGAAGTTTTATTGTTCCATATGGCATGGGACAGCAAGCTGAGGTATATGGTAATACAGATGTAACAGAGGCCACCATCAACCAGCATCCAAGCTAGACATTGACAGCCTAAACTAATGCAACCACTGAAAATTTGTTTCAGGCCTGGTAGCTTGAACGAGCTAAATACAAAAAGGACTGTTGCAATCACTCTTGCATGGTCTAGCATTTCATGTCGTGGTCAGCCCCTACTCTTATCTGTTACGTTCCTGTTTGCTGCAATGGTTGCTTTTGGCAGGATGTAACATGGACAGGACGCGCTCCGGCCGAGGGCGGGAGCGAAGGACACTGCTAGGAGCACATGTCCCTGCTCCACAGCATGGTGCGGTGAGGGCTGTCGCGCAACCAACCCTCACCCAGACCTGTTGTAGCTGGTCCCAGGCCTGTGCATCACCACGTCCACCAGCTCCAGCTGAGCTCACAGGGGATGAGGCAGCCTGGCAGGACGGCTTTGGGAGCCCTGTGGTGCCCTGGAGCGATAATATGTCTGCGCTAGACTGCAGTCGGCAGAGCAGCGTATCCAGACAGGCTCTGTAGCTGGGACATGCCAGGACCCAGTCCTGCACTTGCATTTCCAGCCCCACGCAGGGCTTGTGGCTCCTGCTAGTAGCTGCCTTTTCTGCGCGGGGAGCCCCTCGCACACCAGCTCTATTGCCCCAGAGACCTCCACCCTCACCTGAAGTCCCTGGGCCAGACCCCGTGTCCCACTCCTTCCTCTCCCAGAGCTCCCAGTTCCCTGCCCTGCGCACTCCAGAGCCTTCCAGATCCATGCTACAGCTCCAGCCCCTTCTCTCCTCATACCACCCCCTCCTTCCAACTTCTTTGTTTATCCAAGTCTCCTTGGGCCACCTCATGCCATCCTTTGTGCTGCCCCGGAGTCCCCTAGCCCTCCTGCTGGGCACAGAGTCCTTTGCTCCAGGACACATCCCTGCTGGTGAAATCTCTTGGCAAACAGCATCCAGATGTGTACTGGGAGCAGCCCCTGCGACATTCCCATCATGTTGCCTGCCTGGGAATGGTGCCTGGGAAGTGTGATGGATGCACTACTCCAAGCCCAGGCCAGGGACCGTTCTGGCAGTCTGTCATTACACATGATCACATTCCTGTACCCAGCAGTGTCCCAGGGAGCTGCTTAATTTAGTACCATAGATGTGTCCTCCGGGATCAGGTGCAATGCTAGATGCAGCACTCCAAAGATGCTCCTAAAGGGGATCCTCTTGCCATATTTCCCCGATCCTACAACATGAACACCCTTTTGACCCTCAACCCCATGCTCACCCAGAGCAGACACAGAGCTGCTCAGTATTTTCTCTGAGGGAGCTGTAAGAAGGCTGTTCATAACCTCACTAGCAGAGAAAGGTCTGCAGCAGTTCTTTGACTCTCCACTAAATGTAGGAGACAACACCACTTCTACTCACCGTGACACAAGGGGCACTGACGCTGTCCCCTGTGGAGGCGTACCATGGGAATTATAAACACAGCTGCTTTCATTAGGCGCATTATTCACCCTCTGGCTCACTCTAAGCCCGTCTGTTGGACTGATGGTGTCTCAGGAACGTAATGGAGAAAATATTAAGATGTTTTCTTGTTCCACTGCCTCACCTAGATATTACGTGCTGCACTACTTCATTGCATAACTCAATGTCTGAAAAAGGGGAGCCTGAAAAGATTACTGTAAATAAGATTTATAAAGAAGACAAAAATCAGAGGAAATTATAAGAAATCAATAAATCGATGAGCAATCTAGTGAAGACATACCAGGGTTTGTGCTTCTCCTTGCCTCCCAGCATTAAAGAGCCACTCAACAGAGCTCAAAGACATGAAATTGAAAATGGATTTGTTCACTCATACTGCAAAATATGAGTGAAAATTCTTTACAGGAGACAGAAAGTTTGATTATAAGGACCATGGGATTACCCTAACACCCAGCATTTCTACTTCCTGGAGCAAAGCAATGCTCTTCACCATTACTCGTTCTTAAACAATATCTTCAAAACGTCCATCTACTTTACACCCAGCGACTGTGTAGCTCTGCCCAGCTGGTCGCTAGGGTAATGTTTTGGCTGTAATGAAAATCTCTGAGCACACCTTTCCCTGTTAACCAGTTTTCCTTCCTTTTCTCCCTCCTGCTCAGGAGAGTTTCCCACTCACCTTCACTTTCTTTGGCTTGTTTGTGGCCATGTGCCTGGACAGCCCCAGGGAAGGGCCCATCTTCATTGACATAATCCTAAAAAGTAGCTGAAATGGTGTCAAGTTTGTTAAAAAGAGGTATGTGTGGGAGAGGCCGTTGTAACCGAGCCTCCATGTGTCCTTGGAGGCCACCACCATAGAATCATAGAATAGTTTGGGTTGGAAGGGACCTTTAGAGGCCATCTAGCCCAATCTCCTTCACATGAGCAGGGACATCTCCAACTAGACCAGGTTGCGCAGAGCCCCGTCCAATCTGACCGTAAATGTTTCCAGGGACGGCGCATTGACCACCTCTCTGGGCAACCTGGGCCAGTGTCTCACCACCCTCAGCCTAAAAAAATTCTTCCTTCTATCTAGTCTAAATCTACCTTCTTTTAGTTTAAAACCACTACCTCTTGTCCTATCGCTTTGAACATGTTTGATGGCAGCTCTGATGAAATCTTTAACAACACTTACCATTAATGGCATTTTGAAGTTAGTGATCCTTAAGACATAACTCAAGACTTGTTTAGTTAATAAGAACTCTGTAAATTATTTTTTACAGAAATCCTTGAAAATGAGGGGGACTTTGCCAACTCCATCACGTGCTGGCCAGTGGCCCAACAATGCCAAGTGCCATCACAGCCACACAGCAGGGGCAATGGCTCTGGCAGGGTGCTGGGGGTGATGAGGAGGACACCCGCTGGCACCCACGGCGGTGATGGGACCCTCGGGGACATGGCGGGGACCTGGGGTAGGCGGCAGTGACTGGGGACCATGGGGTGTGCAGTGGTGGCCCTGGAACATGGCAGCAGCCTGAGGTATGGGTGACAAGAAGGGGGACATGGCAGGGCCTTGAGGTGCATGAGGTAACCTGGGAATGTGTCAGGGTCACGAGGTTCACCAGGGGACATGGGGACACAGCACGGCCCTGAGAGATGTGGGGTCACCTGGGAACATGGCGGGGCCCTGTGGCACACAGCGGAGCAGTGAGGCACATGGGGACACGGCTCAGCCCAGAGCACACAGGGACACGGCAGGGCCCCGGGGTGCATGAGGTAACCTGGGACCGTGGCAGGGCCATGAGGTACGCCAGGGGACACGGGGACACAGCACGGCCCTGGAGTCACCTGGGCACACGGCGGGGCCCTGAGGCACCCCGAGGTACCTGGGACACAGGAACATGACTCAGCCCTGAGCACACAGGGCCATGGCGGGGCCCTGAGGCCCACGGGGGCACAGCCCCGAGGCACACGGGGACCTCGGGGACACGGCGGGGCGCTGAGGCACAGGGGGGACACGGCGGGGCGCTGAGGCACACGGGGGACACGGCGCTGGCCACAGGCCGCCCCAGCCGCTCCCGCCCTCCGCGCCGCGTTGCCATAGCGACGCGGCCCGGCGGGCCCCGCAGCGCCGGGCTCCCCACAGCACAGC
>VUYV01000467.1:311984-338641 GCA_008711295.1 Anarhynchus alexandrinus
GGGGCCGGGGGCGGCGGGGCCGCCGCGGTTGTGCCCACCGCTCGGCCGCCGCGGGCGGGCGCAGGTGCGGGAGGAGCCCGCGGCCGCTTTTCGGTAACCCCGGGGGGGCTTTCGGCCTCCTCTGGGCGTCGGGCACCGAGCGAGGAGGGCTCGGCGGGGTCCCTGGGGCCCAGGCGCCGCTCGGCGTTGGGGCCCGGCCGCCCCCCCCCGGCTCCTGCGGCCCGGGGTGGGCCGGGGCCGGTCGGCGGAGGAGGGGCAGTGCTGCTGGGTGACCCCCGGAGCCGGGCAGCCCCCTCTCTGCCGGGCTGCGCTTACCGCTGCGGGTTGCAGCGCTTGGGTTTGTTCACTTGCGTGTGCGGGAGCCCGTGAGCTCCTTGAAATGGTGCTCTGGGCAGTGGGGTGTTACAGTCGTAGAATCAATCACAGAATACCAGGTTGGAAGAGACCTCGAGGATCATCTCGTCCAACCTTTCTTGGCAAAAGCACGGTCTAGACAAGATGGCCCAGCACCCCGTCCAGCTGAAAGTTTTAAGGCAGTAACATGTAGTGGGAGACCTTTTTAATTAACGCTGCCAGCAGTCCTTAGGGGGTTTACTTGCTTTGTTAGGCCTTTTCCCTGCCATGGTCAGGAGCAGGCTCCCCCACCGCTGCCCCCAAGCCTGGGGTTTCTCCGCAGGTGGAAGGTGACGCTGGGTTTTGCCTCTCCGCACGGTGCGGGTTATCCCTGCCCGGCTGCTCCGGGCTGCTGGCACCCTGCGGCCAGGCACCGACCCAGAGCGGGGACTGCGGCCAGCTGGGAACGCACCGGGCCTTTTTGTTGTTCGTTTTTCTTTCTTGCAGCTGGATGGGCTTTCGGGCAGGTCCTTTGTGGCCATACCAGCAGCTGCTGGGGTTGTGTGAGGTAGGAGTAAGTGGGCAGGAGGGAGTAAATCGCTTGCTGTGGCGTGGAATGGCAGTGTTAGTTATGCTCAGGTCCCAAGATCCACTTTTTCCTCACAAGCTTGAGAGTTAGACACAGGTTTCATCTGCTTGGGGTTTTTTTCCCTTTATGAAAGAGCGAGCTTTCATTATTTTTTTTTGTTTTCTTAAGCAGACCTCTATGGGAAAACTTTGCTTTTAAACTTTTAATTTGGCCTTTTCTGGTTGATACTCAGTATTTCAGTTTTTTGTTCGTTGATGCTTTTCCCTTCCTTCCTTTTTGTGCTAGATGCACTGGCTTTCTGTTTCTTTGGCCGGTCTGGCTTCTAAGTGTTCTTTGAGGGGGGGGTGTAGGAATTGGGAAAAGATAAAATATGAGAATCTGAGACTATTTCTTGTCAGCGTCTCTAGTGGAATCTTGTAAGCCGAAGCGGAAGAGGAAAGAAAAAGTGATCAAGTGGAGTTCAGAGTGCTTTGCTTTGTTGGAGGCAGAAAGGAAAAATGTTATAAGGGAGTGACTGAGATTTTGTTTCACTTATATTCCTCTTCTTTTGAGGTTGAAAGATAAACCAACATTTTGAAACACTTCAGTTTAAAAGTGCCGAGCTCTTCTTTTCCTTTTCAACTGACTGCATTGAAAAAAAAAAAGTTCTTTTAAAAAAAAATGTAGCAGCGATTCTCTAGTTGTGGAGCCAGAAGTAGTGGCGTGTGTGGGCAGAGAGGCCTTGCTGCTCTTCCATCAGCCGTTCCTGCCTTCTCTCTGCGGACCGTAATATTAGAAAGGCTCCAATGTCCGTTTAGTCTGATTGTCTGGGTAATGTGGGCTGTCGAAATCAAGAGCAGCTCTTTGTGAATTACCCGCCATGCCTCTTGTGGCTTGCTCAGCCTGCGGGTTCTGGCCTCTAGTGTATAATTGAGGAAAGTAATTGTATATTAAGAAGACCTAAATCTATTACCCAGGTGTGTGCTTGTCCCCTGAGCAGATGTCAGGGTGTGTGAGCTTTCTTTAGCTGCTAGCAAGTGATCGGTGGCCTTCTGATGGTCATAGGCTACAGTTTCAAAATTGCAGCATCTTAAACTTTCAGGAGTGGTCCATGCAAGACCCTGAGGCTCTCTGTCCTTTTCCTCCCCTGGGAATTGCCCAGGTGACCTGCTTCCTCCCCCGGAGCTGGCTCCTCGCCTTCCCTCTTTCTCATTCAAGTCACTGACCAGGAAGATGTTACTTGTTGCATCTTGCCTGAATTTGGTTTTTGTGCACAGTGACAAGCCTGGCTGTGGAGAGCACAGGTCTGTGGTGAGGGAGCGAGAGCCAAAAACAACTGAAACTGGGTGTAATTGAAAACTGTCAACTTTGCAGCGAAGGAGGAGGTTCAAAGCTGTCTGTTGAGGCTTGAGGTAGCTCTTTGGATAGCACTGAGTGCAGATTTGGATCTTCCAATTCTAAATGGTCATGAGGTGAAAGTGGCAGAAAGTCTCCTGATTGTCCAAATGCTAGGGAGTTACCTCAGCTGGAGGCCGAAAGTGAAATGGCAGCAGGATTCTTGGTGGCTTTTCTTCAGAGGTGCTACTTGCTGCTGAAGTTCTGCACCATCTGATGTCATTGCTGGTTATTGCTCTTCTCCTGAAGATGTCTTGTCAGTGACTTCTAAATGGTTGAAATATTGGAGAACTGGTGCTTTGCAATGCTCTGCTTGTTCTGGGTTTCCTGCCCTTCCCTGCGAGGTGGCTGTTTCCCGGGGAGTGTGGCTGCAGTGGGGGTCTGTGCCCTGGAGGGACCAGCAATGTCCCGTGAGAAGGCTTTTGGGTAATGGAGTCTAGAGGGTCTAGAGCCCTGGCCTATGGGAAACTAGTGCATGTCACCCAGGTGAGGTACTTGGGGAATGGTGCAGCTGCGCTCTGAAACCCTCCACGGGGCAAGCTGGATGGTCTGGGATGCTCCCGGCTGGGCTGAGACAGCGCAGAGCGGTTAGGGGCATGGGAGAGGCCTGGGCATCCAGGAGGAGAGAGGAATTTGGGAGAGAGGCAGATCTAACAGGGAGCAAATGCTCACCGCAGTGGTAAACAGCACAGACAGAATAGCTGCTTCTGCCCGGCACGCCCTGGCTGGATCAACTTTAGGCAGTTTGTCTATGAGCCTGTGGGTGAAATTCACTGTTTCATTCCCCAAATGTCCTGCCATCCCCTCGGGCCATTTGTATCTGCTTGTGTTTGCCAGACGTTGCCTGAGTTGCTCTTAAACTGCAGCTGTTTTTGCAGGTTCCCAGTTAGTGCACAGTTGTTCTTACTGTGTTTATTTTAGTGGTTATAAACTGATTTTTAAAAAGGAGTTGGAACTTGAGCCGGAAAGTCTCCTTTTTCTTCTTCCCCTTCATGATTTGGTTGAGAAGCTGCACCATAACAGCTGAGCCCTTCAATATTGCCCCCCCTTTATGTTTTGAATTTTCTGAGATATGGTTTCCCAGGGATTTGGGGGTGGTTGTCCTGTACCTTGATTTTAGTAGCTGAGATACGTTTGGGAGGGTGTCTGCTCTTAATCTTGTAAAATTAGGAACTTGGCTAGGGATTGAAAAGCTTGAAGGAGACTCTTCTCTCTTAACATTTTGCTTAGCCTGAATGTTCTCAGTCAGAGCTATGTGTTTCTTTTTCTTAAAGACACAGAGAATAAAAAGCTTCTTTAGGGCAATATTTCAAACTGCTGTGAGGTTGAGTTGCGTTTGGAGCTAGAAGGTGCTACTGTTGACCAAAACAGTTTCAACGGGACTCTGTCATCCTGCATTGTACAGGGCAAAGTCCCTCACAGTGATTCTCATAGTGGTTTCAAGAACTATGGGTTGATGTGTAGGTAATATTTTTAAAAAGCAGTAAAGTAGCTTTAGTAAAGAGACAAACTGAGGGAGAACCCAGTGAGGTTAACTTCATCCTCTGCTCTCATGGTAATAAGTGTGTGTTGCCTTTCCACTCTGATCTCTGATTCCTTCTGTTTGTTTCATAATGGTTACTTTGGAAGTTGAAGATAGGTGCTGGAAGGGGTGAATAATCACGTTGCTGGGAATAATCCATGGCCTGGAAGAGACAAGGGTTCAGGCTTCCTGATCTCTTTTGTTAGAGACAAGCTGGCTTTTTTTTTTTTTTCTTCCTCCCTCCTGTATGCTGTGTTGAACACTGGACAGCAATTTCTATGCAAGAATTTTAAGGAGAGTCTTTCAAAGTACTTGAATGACCAACTAGGGGCAGCTAAGAAAGGGTTGCCCAGGAGATGCTGTTGAGAGCAACTAATGCATGGTGTGACAGCTTTCATGGAAGAAAGGCAGGATTGTGATCTGATCTTCCCTGCCTCCCCTTTGGGGTGCAAGAGTGGCGGTCCTTCTGAAATCTCAGGGGATGCAGATGTGACTGAGTTTGTGGGCAGGAGAGTCACACTGCTTGTTCTACTCACCACAGTGCTCCTTTTAAAGGAACACGGTGCAGCTGGCCCTGCAGAGATAACTGAGAGTGTGATCTGGGAATCAAATGCTGCACTTCATTTCCTGCACTCTTTGCAGTGCTGGTGCTTCCACGAGGTTTTCACTGGGAAGGAAAGATGTTGCCTTGTAGGGATGTAGCATGAGGAGGAGTGTGGGGTTTCTGGATGCTCCTGCAGCATCACTAGGAATTTAGGTAAAGTTCTGTTACATCACTTTAAGCAATCTCAGGGTAAATCTGGCTTTCCAGGGAGCTTGTTGTTTGTTCCCTTACTCCTCTTCAGAGCTCCCACTGTACTGGCTATTCCTCTCTTTGGGCATGTGTCTAGGGCCCGAGTGATAATTGTGGGGAAATGCTGAAATACATATCCAGAAATACTAGGGCATGTAGTGATAGGATGAGGGAGAATGGCTTTAAACTGGAAGAGGGCAGGTTTAGATTAAACATTAGGAAGAAGTTTTTCACTTTAGGGGTGGTGAGGCACTGGAACAGGTTGCCCAGAGAGGTTGTTGAGGCCCCATCCCTGGAGGTGTTCAAGGCCAGGCTGGACGTGGCCTTGGGCAGCCTGGTCTGGTGGGAGGTGTCCCTGCCTATGGCAGGGGGGTTGGAACTTGATGATCTTCAAGGTCCTTTCTAACCTAAACCATTCTATGATTCTATGAAATGGAGAAAATATTGTCTTATGCATTCAGGTCACCACTGTTCCATGTTTAATGGATTGCTTTTCTGGATGCTACTCAACTTGCAGCTCTGAGTTTGTTCTCGCACTCTTCCAGTGCCTGCTTAAAATGAGTTTGCATGAAAATGTGAGTGCTTTTAGGCTGTGGAGAATGAAAACGTGATGCTCCAGTTAGGTGTTGGCAAACTGTCCTGCTGTCTGGAGTTTTGTGGGAGGAGAAATGGTTTCTTGGTTGTGTGACCCTAATGGGGAGAAGAGCAGCTGGGGTTTAACAAACTGGTTAAAATTATATAGGCCCCCAAATTCTCCAGAGACATCTCTCCTTTCCTAGAAGCTTCCTTTAACAAGCTGATTTCTCAGGCTGATTGCTTGCAGATGAGATCATGCAGAGTGTTTTGCAGGGAAAGAATCTGAACTTAAACTGGTGAGCCAGAAAGTTTTAACACACAAGTCACATGCCCGGTGTCCTCATGGCACATACAAAACACTAGAGACTGCGAAAGCATCTGTCTTCAGGGCAGCTTTGTGCTCCAACAAGAGCCTTCTGAATATAAAGAATACCAAGGGATGCTCTCAAGTGCTGGGTCCTGTTGCTTGGACAGCAACAGGAGATAGCAAGGAAGTATTTCATCTTTCCTTAGCTCTGTTTCTCTCTTTAGTGTGTGTGGTGTTGGGATAAGCCCAAGCGAGGGAAGGCTCTCATCTGCCTTAATTCCACAGACGTTTTTCTGCTGGCTTCAGCGAAGGAATTTATGTAGAATTGATGATATTTTTGCTGTTAATGCATGAGAACATTCTGAGCAGGGAAGACTTGATGCTAATGTTCTGCTGCAGAGGAAAAATCCCAATCTCTAGTCACTCTTAAAAGGGATGCTGTTCTCCATTTCCCTTGATGGCAGATGGGTTAAGGTGTCCTTAATAGAAAGGCCTTTTCTTCCAAAATAATCACAGCTGTTGTTTAAGAATGTTGAAAATTAAGCAAAGCTGTTCTAAGGTGACATTGGGTGGTGTTCCCAGTGTAGGGGAGCAAGCGAAAAGGCTTTGTTGCCAGTAGCTTTTAAGTACAACCCGTTCTCACAGGCAAGGTGGAAAGACACCTTCCTGGTGCCAGGGCCTCTTTGTGCCTAAAATTACATTTTCCAAATCAAGAAGGCATTCATTATGCAAAAATAGATGGGGGGGAGGGGGAAGTTTTACTAATATTGATTATGGAAATAGGAGCCACTTGTTCCCAATCTGTCTTTAAAAAAATAAAAATTGGAGTGAGGCTGGGCAGGGAAAATTTCAAATCCCAAACCTGAAATCTGCCAACATTTTATGTAACTTGAAGACAGGAACGTATAAAGCAAGATGCGTTGAAATCTCCTACCACTCCACATCAATGTTCTTCTGCCTGTAGGGGCGTCTCATTCTGTGGGTCACTCCTGTGAGCTTGGTGGTGTTTTTCTTGCCGTCACTGTGCTGCCAGTCTCTTATGCGCGTCTGCTCCATGGGACTTTATCAGAACCTCCTTCCAATGCATAACTTCACACAGGTATTTTATAGAGGTGGAAAGTCAACCACATGCAAGTGGAAAACACCTATATGCAGCCTCGTCAAACTTCGTTTGGCATCCTTGGGAGTGTGTAGTGCAATGCAAGTTAAAATATCTATTTTCTACATCATACTATTTTATTCCCTAGATAAAATAGTTGTGAACGTAAGTTGGTTTGGTTCCATGCCCTTACTCACTGGCTAATAATCCTTTTAATGAAAAGGGCTGGTAAAACACTTGCTGCTCTGGTTGTGGTGAGGTTGTGTATTTTTTGTAGCAGCTCAACCATTTCATTCTTCATGCGGCTCCTGGATGGGATGCTGCTGGGTCTGTTCAAGGGCTGGCTGTCCACCTGGAGACTGGCTGATGATCATCCCGGGGCTGCTGGCTGGGTCAAGCAGTGCGTACACATGGGAGGTGATGATCTGTACCCTGAAGAGCGCTGCCTAAACCTTGTTTTGTCCATGAAGCTTCAAGCGTGGAGCTGTTAGAACACCAGCCCACTCAGAACTAATACTTGCAGAATGCACGAGCAAGGAATTAAACTGGGTGGAGTTGTTCCAAAATTTGGATTTGGGGCCTGTCCGCTTCTAACGCAGCAGCACTCTGGGTGTTTGCTTGGAAGAGCTCCCAGCATGGATGATGCTCTTCTGACCTGATTTGACTTTCCTTTCTTGATGCTTGGGTACTGTGCCCAAATCTGCTTGCAAAGCTCTGCAGCACAGAGCTCCGGTGCCTGATGAACCTGAAACAAGTCAGCTCCTGTCAGGAGATGGTAGGGAGATGATCAACTCATATGTGCTGTGGGGCATGCAGGAGAGGGCCAGAGGACAAGAGGAGAGACAGACAAACAAAGTAAACAGTTGTGTTTCTTCCCAAGGACTGTCGTATGTCCTGAGTCTGCCAGCTGCAATTTGAAGGCCAGAAGAATAGGGCGGGGTATTTTCTTCCAACCAGATGAATTTATGCAGTGAAAATGAGAAGTTAGTTCAGTTTCTCTGGGAATAGCATTTAAGGTGTAAAAAAGTCCCACCCATCAATAACGAAGA
This sequence comes from Anarhynchus alexandrinus, assembly GCA_008711295.1. Classification (NCBI taxonomy): domain Eukaryota; kingdom Metazoa; phylum Chordata; class Aves; order Charadriiformes; family Charadriidae; genus Anarhynchus; species Anarhynchus alexandrinus. The sequence goes on from VUYV01000467.1 coordinate 319,627, forward strand.
GCTGCTGAAGAACGAGTAAATACAGAGTTGGAGCCTGCAGAGCACACTGCATTTGCAGCTCTCTCCTTGAAGGATGAGAATCCGGGCATGTTTTTGTTGCATGTATCATTTGTTAGTGGTATCAGTCATTCATGTTGCCCTCTTAAGGAGAGCTAAACTAGCCAAGCATCAGGTTCTGTTGTCCATCTGTATTACTGCTGTGTTGTTTCACTTGTGCTCGTTTGTTTCTGCCTGTCAAAAAGTGGAAAAAAAACCCCACACCCAACCCAAACCACCAAACCTGTAGCAGAAATAGCTGGAGTATTCTCCAATATGAAAATGTCAGCCTATAATGAGTGCTTTTCACTAAGCTCAGGACTGTTTCTCCTGTTCTTGACAAGCTGTCACATCTTCATGCTGGGTAATGTGATCTTTCAGGAATGTTTATCTTTCATTTCTGCATTTATAGTGGAGCTGAGCTGGGGGTGCTTGTGAGAACATGTGCAGCATGAGCCTCCAACGCCATGTTATTGTTTGGGATGAGGTGTTGGCCATGTGTGCTATGATTCAGCTGCTGAAGAGAACAAATCAGACCAGCAGAGCTAGCCATGCAGGGAGCTCCCTCGCTTTTTCCCTGGACAAGGGTCCCAATGCTGTAAATTAATCTCATGGATTTTGTTTTTAAGTGCACGTGTTTTGCATTTGTCTGGATTGTGATGGATATTATTCAAATAACCCAGCTTCCCAAAGTGTCCTTCCTCTTTCCATCAGTTTGGTGTTGTCTATCTACATACTTAGCTGGCAGCAATCTCATATTTTTATTTCGTGTTTTGGGACCACCTGGATGAGGCTTTACCCAGAGAAAATGAGCTTTGCTCGTTGGTGCCCTGTGGAGATCCCATGGGTCAATCCTGGCAGCACCATGGGCGCACAGCTGGGAGGAACATCACTGATGGCAGTTCCTCTGGTGGCCAGTGACGCTCTTTCATCTCGGTGCCTGCTGCTACTTCCCCATCCCACTGAAGACAGAGCACCTTGAGTAGACATGCCGCCTTCTTCCTGAGGTCGGAACCCACCAGTGATTAGATGTGGTTCGGTCTCTGCTACGGCATTGTTTGGCCTCATGTCAGTGCTGGAAGGACACCAAATAGCGGCAGTGCTTCTGTGACCTCCCTAGAGTAAAGACTTACAGTGGGAAATTATTTTTCTAGTTGCTTCTAACGTCTTGAGAGCTATTGGCTGTCTTGCTTTTAACCTGTATTCTTGGAATTATTGCAAGCTTTTGTATTTGAACACAAAGCTCAAGTTAAATGCTAAAAAGCAGTCTCTTATGGCAGGTGCTAATTTGTGCAAGGACAGTGACACAGTGTACCGACCCTGTTTGAGACCCGTGCAATACATCAAGGCATGGATACTGGTACTCCAGTATCCCTGCCAGTACAGAATTAGCCCTGATTGTGTCAGTGCTGACATCTGTTAGCCAAGCTTTAATATAATCTAGAAGGATCTCTTCAGAGAAACTCGATGCGAGTCTTTCATAAAACTGTTGGCAATAATTATTCTGCCTCTTCTCATTCGCTGTCACAGAATGATGGAAATACTGGTTGGAAAGGACATCTGGAGGTCTTCAGCCTGACCTCCTGCCTGAAGTGGGACTGTTTCCAGCATGTGATCGCCTCAGCCATGGCTTTGTCTGGCCAAGTCTTGAAAACATCCAGGGATGGAGCAGTGTACCATGCCGGATCAGCTTTTGTTTGCTTTTGCTTGAGAGTTGTACCTAGTGAACCACCTTATAGTGTGGGTTATGCATTTAGGTTTGAATTACCTCATCCTGCAGGTTTAAAAACACTTAAGTGAACTGTTAGAAGTGTCCCAGTAGGGCCAATAATGTAATGTGTAATGTATCTGAATCCTTCTGTCTTTTCCATGCTAGTATGGGAAATATGAGCAGACTCTAGTGCTGTTTCTGCAGGAAAAGGCAGGGATCCTGTTAGGTGGTTTTCCCATGTTTGCATGGGATATTACAGGTGAAGCAGCGCTTGTAGGATGTGTCCCCTTGTTGGAATGAGCACATGGGTCTTTTCTCCTTGGTGTTAGCCATGGTGTTTGCCCAGATATGAGCTTGGCTTGCCAGGAGGCGCAGGATGAGCACTGTGAGCATCCCTTGCCCTGAGGCTGAGTGTGGGATCTGGTGCCGGCCAGCTGTGCGCCCGGGCTGAGGCCACCCATACACAAGGCACGCCGTTGCCTTTTATCTACCCTCCTCAGCCCCTCGCAATGGGAGGAGAGAGTTTTCCCCAGAGCCTGCTGCGTTTTTTTTTTTTTTTCCGAAAAAATACCGGGTCATAAGATGAGTGTGCCTGTTGGAGTGCACAGCTAATTTGCCCACCATGGTCCTGAGTGCTAATGGGAGCAGAACAAGCTCTCTACATCTGAGAAGTAAACTTGCCTTCAGAAATGCCACAGGCTTCTGGACGCAGTGGGTGTCCATGAATGGCACGTAGTCAGGCCAGACCAGAGGCCTGCTGCTGCGTCTGGGCTGGGCTGGATTTCTTCAGACAAAACTGCAGATTGCAACACCCTTGTGCTTACTTAGGCCAAGACGCCTTGCTTGGAAGGGAAATGGCTGAGATGCAAGGAGCTGCTGAGGAGGTGGAAGCTTCCCTAGCCAAGGCCTTGTTGCTGCTTGACTCAAATCTGGCTGCATCCCTGGACTTAGCATCCCCTTGTGTAACGGGGAGATTCGGGAATGGCGTGCATGCTTCACCAGCACTAAAAACGAGAGCTCCTGTGGGCTGGTCGTGATCTTGCTTGGCACTGCCTTCTGCTCTGGAGATTCGTGTTGTGTTCCTGTTGCAGCACAAACCAGCCGTTGGGCCAGATGAGTCTGGAGGCATGGAGTGTCCTTGGGTGGGTTAGGAGTTCTCGCTCGTGCTGTGCAGAGGGGCCCTTTGGTATCCTGCCCGTCTGAACTGCGCACCCGAGAGCATGCTCCTGCCGTTTGTTTCCATACCAGAGCCAGCGAAAAGCTCTGGGAATGCAGGCTTCTGCAGTCTTCTGGTTATTTGAAGATGATAGTCCTTGCTGAGGAATCACAGAAATGTGGTGACTACTGTTGTCAGCTGCTCTCTGTGTGCTAGCTTGGGCCAAGAGTGCAGAGGTCAGGTTTGAGGTTGTATGGCCGGAGGGTCCTGGAGCAACAGCCGAACAGGACTTCAGGGATGTCAGCTAGAGGCTGACTTTGGCTGACAGCTCTCGTTTTCCCACCGCCTCTTCCATGCACTGCTTATTTTTGCAGGGGTCTGTCTTCATGCGTTGCAGGTGGAGGAGCTGTAATGGCATCACTGCCACAAGCTGAGCTCTGCCCATTTGGTGGCTCCATTGGTTCGGTGTCCCTTGTTGGGGGAAGCAAATGGCTGATGCTGAGTCTCTCCATTCCTCATGTGCTGCTCCTCCTTGCTGAAGCTTAAAGCCAGTGCTCGTGGTTTGCTTTGGCTTTCTGATCATATTCTCCACGTCTCTGGAATAAAATCTGCAGTAAAGGAAGCTGATGAGCTTATCTCTGAGCTGGATTTGGAATTAATACTCAGACCTTGGTCTTCTCAGGTCCTCACAGCTCGTAGTTTTTGAGGTGAAAGATGCCCAACGCAAATTCACCTGGGAAACTTCTGGGAAAGAGGTGACATATCTCATCACAGGTGAGATAGCAGGGCTTGTCCCCAGCAATCCTGGGACCTGTGCAGCTCTGTTTGTCAGAGCTCTCCTTACACTGCCTTCCTTGCTCCAGACTCATTATGGGGATGGAGAGCAGGAAGAGCTGGCCTGCTGCAGAGGTGGGGGAGGAACATGTGGAGGACAATACTCAAGACATTAGATGCTGTCTAGTGCTTCAAGAAGAAAGGTCAGCTTTGAAAGAGGCCTTGTGCCTGCTGAATATATCAACTACTTCTAGGGGTTAGATGTCAGAAGCCCAGAGCAGAGGCTTACTAGCTCATGGGAGTTGAGCCCTTCCTTGGAGTGGATTCTCATCGCAGGACACCAGGGGGTACTTGGCTCATTGTGCAGACGAGAGCAAGGCAGAGAGGCTGGAGACGTCCTGCTTGGGCTGGTCCCAGTGTCCAGGGATAGGGAGGGATGTCTGTTTGTAGTTAATGCTTTTCTCTGCCCCTTTCTCACAGCTGTGTCAGCAAAGATGACCAGGGAGAGTGTTTACAAGTGTGTCCTTGCTGAGTGCTGCTCTGTGCCAGGAGTTTACTCCTTGTCTGGGTGACGTGTTCACTGGGGCTTTGTCATTACAACAGCTAAAGCTAAATTGATCTTGCTCCACTTGTTCTGACCTGGGGGGTATAAATACTACTTTCCTTCTCTCTACTCCCATCCCCATCTTTGAGGCAGCCCACAATGTAGCAGCTGAGGACCATGTTGTTTAAAGGATGGGGCAAATGGGAGGCTGCTGCTGTTTGGATCTTTCCTGGTAGTATTAAAGCTGTAAGTGAGATTTTGGGGGCTGGGGAGGAGTAGTTGTTCCTCTGTTGCAACCTCCCCAGCCATTCTCGTCCCTGGGTGAGGGAGCCATGGTGGTAAAGTGGTGCTGAGGCCTCTGCTCTTGTGTCCCCGTGGGATGGGGCTTCACTGAGCAGCTGCCTGTGCACCCAGAAACAAGCAGCTTGGCTTAGCTGCAGAACGTTATCTGTTGGTGGCATGAGGCTGCATCTATCCCATGGCTGGAGCAGAGGTTGTGCGAGTTTTAGTGATTTAGGAAGTCACTGAGGGGCAAAGGAGACACCGTACTGCTGTGATGTTTGTTCTCTTGAGGACTCTCATCATCTCTCTTCAGATCAGGAAAGGCTTCCTTGGCATGGGGTGGGAGGTGTGTGGTGGAGCGTGAGGGCTCCCCTTGCACCCCATTGTCTCTTACACTGCTTGAGGAGGGTCTGTCTCGCATCAGGTGTCCATGTATGTCACCGCATGCCTTACCGTATCGTCTCTGAGCCTTCTGTTATCCTGCAGTACAGCTCCAGTCAGGACCTTGTACATAAGGGTCAGTATTTCTTGGAGGATGTCACACGTGCGTACCAAACTTGCTCTCCCTGCCATGCCAAGCTCTGCCCTGCTTCCCTCTTTTCTCAGGTTTATGGTTGGAAGTGGATTTCTTTGCAGTGGAAGGATGATATGAGCAGAGCTAGGCTGAGCAGATGTTTCAGCTGGGGTAGGGTGGGAGCGAACATGCTCTCACACTACGGGTAAGGACAGAAGTGGGCTGTAGGGTGTAAACAGAGCGCTTTTACAGCAGGCTTCTGTGTTGTATCAGAAGTTCCTGGAAAGGTGAAGGCGGGAGCTGGCTTTCACAGCCTCTCACTGAAGGAGTAAAAGACCTGGAATGTGTACAGGTCCAGACTCCTTAGTGGGACTGTCCCATGTGCTTCAACTCCTTTGTCTGCTTACCTGCAGACTGCTCAGGTGAGGTCCTGGTCCTGTCTGAGGCGTTGGTGCTTACTGGAGTCACTGGGCCCTGCTGTGGCCTTCTTGGGTAAAGGCACGTAGAGGTCCTGCCATAGCTGGGCTAGGTGGGTGACTGGAAGGCAAGGAGGATAAGGACCATGGAGCAGAGCTGCTGTAGAAGGATGGTGGTCTGGCAGTATCGCTGGAGCAGCCTGTTGTGCTGTTTGCTGCAGGAGCAGCCTGTCAGATACAGCTTTTAGGTGGTATTCTAATTAATGTCTTCCTTATTCTGACTTGGATATATGTTTGTATGTCACTGTTCATAGCTGTGGCAGCTCTCTGGCCCCAAGCCCCAGTTCTGGTGCATGACATTCATTTCTACAATGTGATTATGTAGCTTTTCTGCAAGAAATTTGTGCTCAGGACACAGGAGGGATCTGCTCAGATGTTCAAGGCCGTCAGTCTGTCTTTAGCTGTTTGTCTAGTTGTCTTCACCTTAGCATCAACATGCTCATCAGTGTTTGTTCGTTTATTTCTCCCAGTGCCACCAGATCATGCAGGGGCTCTGGGACAGAAAAAGGCAACTTCCTGACTCCAGTGCAAACGGCTCACCAGTTCATCACCCACAAATTTCAAATTTCTGCTTTGCTGCTCAGCATAGCATGTTATTTTTAAGCACTCGAAGGAAAAAACCCTGCTTTTAGGCCTGCTGAAACACTTTCAAGGCATTATTTTCTGTTTTGTGAGACCACCTCTTATCTCTTCTTAGAATGCTTTTGAAATACTTCTGGGATTCATGATACCATATAGATGCCTTAAAACCAGCATTGGGGTAAACAAGCTTTTGTGTCTAAATTTGTATATGGAATTTAATATCTGCTAATGGGTCTTCATCTGTTAATTGGACTGATCTTTTCCGAAGCCAAACACAATCTGTTGGAGAAACTATAAAAATGCCGGCTCTGGCCTGAGCTGGTTCTGCTCCCTCGCCGTTTGGAAACCTGCTCATGCTGCAGAAAGCTGTTCTGTGCAAAACCAAAACAGGGTCTGTTGATGTTATTTCTAGTCCTTTGAGAAGATGACTTACTGGTCACATGTGCTGCTATGAGGTCATTAGGAAGTCTCTCAAATACACAATTTGAGAACCGATGATGCGATTGCAGAACTATGCTCCCTCTGCGATGCGAGATGCAAAACTCTGAAGTACTTTAGTTTGTAATAGCTCTGAGTGGGATCTGTTATTGTGCATATTTGGGCTCATTCCAGTGAAAAAAGGACTGTTTTCTGCTTTGCTTTATCCCTAGATTGATTAGTGAATGTATACCATGGGATCGAGTTACATTTCAGAGGGCATCCAGCAGAGACCCTGTTTCTGTGTTGAAGCGCTGAAGGCAACAGTGAGTCTAACTGCAAGATCAGCAGTTTTCTAGCAGTGCTTTGTGCCTCCACAGCACTGTCCTTCCCCAGGGAAAGGAGCTCCTCAAATATGTTTGCGAGTTGGGCTGTTGCTCTTCCCGGTGCCGCAGGGAAATGGGGAGCTTTCTCTAGACCCTCGATGTTGCTATTGTGATGTGCATCTGCTTTGATGCTTTTATTGATGTCCCCTCTGGACTCCCTGTTCCTGCGTGTCCAGAAGTACCTTTTGCCATGAACTGCCCTGTGTCCTCCAGAGGGAATTGGTTTGGTCCCAGCTTACCCCAGCGGCCTGTATCCACCTTGGTCCCTGTGCACCATTATGTCAGCAGGGCAGGCATCCTTGTTTTGGCAGGAGAGTGCCTTGAATGTATGTTACCCGAATTGATAACACCCTCTTGGATCAGGGCTTCCCAAGCGGGAAGGAGTCTCATGTCCTTCCACCTCTGCCCAACTGCTGGTCATGTGTTTCTGTCTGGAACCATGTATGAGCCTTAGGGATTGTCCCATCCCTCTGAGCTGATGAACACACTCAGACACAGAAAAGTTACCCAAAGGGGGGAAAAAAGGAAATAGTTTTCTGTATTTGGTACAGAGGTGGATTGTATGGCTGAGATGGGGTAAGGAGCCGGGGAGCAAGATGGGAGCAAGGTGGCATCTGACTGCATATATGACCATGTCGTACAGCTCACAGCTGTATTTTCCAGTTGGGGCTTAGAGTGGGCACAGTGTGGTTCATGTCTGCTTCCTTTTTTTTCTTTTGAATACCCAAAAATACCTGTTGCTTCTGTTGGTGCTTTGCTGCGATTTCTGCTTGAGGCCTGGTGTAGCATATGGGAGTCTTTGAAGAATGGGCTGAATTGCTGCCGTCCCCGCTTCTCAGCCTCCTGCTGTAGAGTCCCCGTGAGTGTCACTCCTGCGCAACACCAGCATCCACTTTCCACCCCAGCAATGCTGTCACAGCCCTGCATTGCTGGCCCCAGGAGGACGCTTACCCCTGTCGGGGTGTCTGAATGGGACGTGACAGCGTGTCCCTTGCCGAGCAGCTTCCTTGCAGGAGGCAGGCCAGCACCTGCATTTCCCAATGGGCAAGTCAGCAAAGTACTTGTGCTTTTCAGTCTCCTTCTGCTGTTGTGTTCCTTGCTGCTGGTCACCTAACTGGGGCTTTATACTGGTGACCCCAGCTGATATTCCCCTCAAATCCCAGTGACCTTGTCACCCAGGTGAGCGTGGCCCCAGCCTGTTGCAGGCTGCCATGCTCCAGGGGCTCTGCAGCAGCCGCAGCGGTGGCTTTGCAGCAGAGTCCGGCCGTGGGCAGGGTGGCAGGCAGTGCTGGAGGGTGGTCTCCTCAGGGTGCCCACAGCCTGCTGGCCCCTGTGGCCATGTCAGTGCCTCCTGTGGCTCCATCTGCTGTGGTCCTGCGTGTCCTGCCACCATGGAGCCTTAGCAATGTCACCTGCCTGTGACGTGCCCACTGTTGCCCTTTGTAACTATCTCCCCCCAAGTGCCACATTCTGCTATTGAGTTTTGTATTTTCTCTCGGTTTCTGTATTTTTAAGTGAAAAGGAAATGAATGTGATGTTGTGCAGCTGTCTGACGGCTGCATTGGTGATCTTCACTCCTGTGGGACCCCAACCTGAGGAAAGTAATAGGGGTGAGCTGCTGTGATGAACATGCATTGAGCCCTGCGGTCACTGCTGGGCTCTCCCTCTTCCAGGAAAAGCAAAAAGCAAAAGTCCAAATGCCTGAGAAGTGCCCCCACTCTGCTCTTCGGTTGCAATAATCCTGTCGGCTGGACTTGCTTAATAAATTACTAGTTCTGTCTTTGCTTTTTACCTTTCCCCCATGGATGAGACAGGCAGGTGAAGAATGAATGTGAGCAGCACGGCGTGGCGATGCCCTTGCTGGGATTTTTCCTGCGAGCGCAGGCAGCTGTGTTAAACAAGAAGGTGGAAGCTGGCTTTGCGGAGCCATGCCGGGGCCTGGCTTGCCCCTGGGACTACACGGGCTCTGCTTCCTGAGCAGGAGAGCTGCTTTATGTTGTGGTTTTACTAAATGAATTCAAAGCTTGGCCTTCCTCCAGGCGAAGTCTGGGCCAAGTGCCAACGGAGCAGCCCCTGGGGAGAGCACTGGAGCAAGGAGGGGCCAACAGCAGGGAAGAGCGGAGGAATCCAAGAAGGCAGATTTGCCTAGAAAACAGCTCTGTTTCCATCTGCTCGGTCAGGAGTTGCTATAGGAACTGGGATGATAGAGGCAGGGCCATCTCCTGGGCCTGTCCGTGTGTGCAGAGGGAGGGAGGAGGGAGGAGTTACTCAAGTTTGAACATATCATGTGTGCTGGTGGAAAGTTGCAAGGAATGTCGAAACTACAGCCTGGCTCAACTTATGGAGTTCAAAAGAGACATGGCAGTTGTTCCCTGTGCTCAGCAGGCCCCGGGCAAGGCAGGTAGGGTCCTTCCAGCTTAACTCTGCTCTCAGCTTGCGATCAGCTCTCTCCCCCGCGCGTTTCTGTTGTTGGCTAAAGCACAAATGCCTTTGGAGACTTGCTGGAAATGGAGGGGGTTTGTAGAGGTGGCAGCGCTGGGAGGTGAAGACTTTCCTCCCTGGGCTGGCAGGGAGGTGGTGGCTCTTTGCGCCCTGTTTTTCCTCCCGTGGGGTTTGCAGATCACGGGTGTTCCCACAGCGTTGCATGCCCGGGGCCCTTGGGACCCGCGGCATCTTTTGTTGGGTAGAAATGTGAAGCTGGATGATGTTCTCCCAGGCAGAAGTGGTTTCTGGGGCTGTGGCTCTCCGGGAAAACCCATGGTGTTTCAGCTCTCAGACATGCTTGCCTGAAATGTTTCATGGCTAGGGCTGAGTCAGATAGACAGAAAGGGGGCTGGCAGCGTGTCGCTTGTGGACGGTGGGTAACTGAGGGGGACACGGTCCCATCCTCCGAGCCCCAGCAGCTCCTGCCCTGCACGAGTTTTGTGGCTGCATGTCGCCTGCGTTTGCTCATCTTTTCTCCCAAGGAGATGCAGAGCTCCCTGGCCCCTCCTGGTGCACCTACTGCAATTTTTGTCACTGTCAAACTTTCTCAGACTCACATTTTAGCCTAAAACACAGGAGTATGACTATGCAGGAAGTTGCTCCTGAGAATCCTTGTTGTTAGGGTTAACCATGGGGCTCTCCAGTAGCAGCCCTTCCAAATAAAATCTGATTATTTCCCCAGTAAACCCATTTTTTCAGGTGCTGAGAACTTTCCAAAATAGCCGTGTTTCTACTGGAGCCTTCCAGGGTCGCTCACTGCTCTATAGGTATTTATTTAATAGATTTGACTGAAATTTCATCTGCCCTTTTTGTGTCACAGAAGGATAATCGCTGCTAAAAAAAAAAAAGAGTAGGTAGTGTTGTTTCTTTTTTTTTGAGAAACTGCACAATAAGCCGCCGAAAACTGAAACGCGATCTCTATACACAGAGGCGAAGCTTGCCAAACTGGATTAGATCACAGCCCACCTACTCAAGCACCCATCTTATCTCAGGCAGCGGCTGCTTGGCATGTTGCGCATGAAAGCCCAAGAGCCTGAACGCAGACAAATGTGGAATAACCTGCCTCTGTAGGAGATAACTCTCTGGTCACATTAATTACTGGTTTGCTTATGCCTGGTTGGATGAAAACTTATATCCAGTGTACTCTTTCTTTTGCACTGGTAATGGAATCGCAGATGTTCTTATTATGTAGATCCACTTCCAATATTTTATTGAATTACTCCCACATTGCTCTGTGGCAATATGTCCCAGAGGCTTAATGCGCATGGTATGCCGTGGAATTTCATTTCCTCAGTTTTAATTTGTTGTTTTTTAATTTCAGTTCATTTTCAATATGGAAAAGAGGTAAATGGCATCCTTTTTTTTTGGTCTGGGGGTCATTATTTTACATATTTCTTTTTTTCCCCCTCATCTCTGTTTCTCTCCTCTTTGCCTCAAACAATGCCAGGATTTTCCTGCAGCTACCTGCCTTCTGTGTAATTGCTAAAGCTTATTACTTCTCTGTGGGCTCCTGTTTTCTGGTCTGTCTTGAGAAAACTTGATCAGGATCGGCCATTCTGGCTTTCCATAGCTGTGAAATGCTGCTAGAGCTTTTTCAGTGTTCTTGTCTTTTCCTTTGTTTGTAAGCAAAACATTTGGTTTGATTGCTTGAAATACATTGTGGTAAGCAAAGATCTTCTCTGAACTGTCTGTAGTCATGCCAGGTATTTTGCTGGAACATTTAGTTAATCGAAATTTCATCTCTACATGAGAAGTTAAATTTTATCACGTAGAGTTGTACCAGTAAATAGTAAACCTGGCAGAACACGGCTGGACCTGCCTGGAAGTCCTCACTGGAGGCTCCAGGCTTGATGCAGCAGTTTCAGCTTATCTGTAAGTCTTGCCACTCGCTGCTCCCATCTTTGCCAGGCACTCCATAAATTAAACTTTGTGTAGTAAACAAAGTTTGCTCAAGCAGAATGTAACAGCTGCGTGTACCCAGACTTGGCTTTCTTGGTTAGGTGCACCTATGCGCATTCTGTTCAGCCTCTGAAGATGTGGTACCCACTGAGGACACAACTTGCCGTGTCCCCTCGGGTTCAGGCCAGTGCTGTGGGAGGGCAGCAACACTTTCCACTTGCTGCATTTTGGTATTTGAAGTTATTTCAATCTGTGGAATGCAGTAAGTGCTGATAACTTTTGTTTCTTTCTGATATTGGAAAAGCTTCTTCAAGTTTGCTGTCTTTTTGGAGGTGTGTGGTGTGGCTTTTCACATTTATAAACGTTTTTTTTGGTAAGACTACAGGAGAGCCAGTAGTCTCCTGGAGCAAAGGGCAAGGTCTGTGTGCCACTGACAGGTGCACTGAATTTTTGTTTTATGAACATGAAGAGACATTTTACAAAACTCATGAAATGTCACTTTTGGTAGTATCAGCATTTCTGTGGTGGTTTGACGGAAACTAGATGGCCAGCTACATTAGTAGATGTTCCAAAATAGTGTTTCTGGTTTGATTTTCACTGAACCATCTCTTAGAATTTGGCTTCCACTCTTGCAAAAACCAGCAGCTTCTCAGCTCGGTGCTGGGTACTATGTGCTGCTGTAGGTGACTGTTTGCTTCTCTTCTGGTTTTGCACAGTCTGCCCCAGTAATCGTGTTGTATCTTTTAAAAAGAATCCACTAGGAGCAATTTGCGAAAAAAAAAAAGTTGTAGATAAGTAGCTTTTACTGTAAAGTGGGTATTTTGAAACGTAGGCAATTAATAAGGAAAGCTAAAGATAACTGAAATAGCATAGCAAATATATCTCGGGGCAGTGAGAAATATTTTAATATCTGCATAACAAAATAAATTTCATCAATGGTGTTTATATTGTTGGGAAAGGTTAAAAAAACCAACTGATTGCTAATAACAATACTGAGAAGTAAAACATTTCCTGTGTTTGGGGAGAAGCTGGATGATGTACTCGCCTTTAAGAGGGTATCGAAATACCTTCCATTGCACTGGTAACGAGGGAGGGTGTTAAACACGAGATAACATTTTAAAGTCTTTGAAACTTGAGCAAGATTGGAACCTGTTTGTTTAAAACAAATTGGCGAAGCAGCTTTCTGAATCCTGGCTGCTGATGTGTAATAAATCTGGGAAGACCGAAGGAGTTCCAGAAGTTTGGGAAAACAGAAGTGTTGTAGCAGTGTTTTAAAATAGAGTGGGAGCAGGTAACTGACAGGCGGTTGAGACTAACCTCCATCCAGGGCAAGATCTGGGGAAGCTGGTGCATTTGTAAATCAATGTCAAACTAAAGAAAGAACGCGCTCAGTGATCCATGTGCTCTGATGGAAAGCAGATCACGTCCGAAAAGCCTTCAGATTGTGGTTTTTAATGAGATTCCTGTACCAGTTGCCAAAAGTAACTGCGCTGACATCATATACCTGGATCCTGACTAAGTTCTCTGCTGTTGACCAAACGCTGCTGCTCCCGGGAGGTAGAAGAGGCTCTGCTTTGGGAGCAGGAGCATGTCGGGTCCCCAGGGCAGCTCCTGGGCAGAGCGGTGAAGGCAGGTCCCCCTTGCCCTGGGCAGGGTCTGATCTCTGGTATACTCTTTGTGCTCTACTAAGGTGCCTCGCTGGTAGCTGGTGGGCTCTGAGCTGAGAAACACCCTCCTGAGCAGTTTTGGTGGTATCTGGTCTTTATTTGCTGTTAGTGTAACCAGTCCTTGCCCTCTCGCTGTGCGAAGGTGGCAGTATCTCTGTTTCCATTTTGCTGATCCGTACTGTGTTGAATAAGTTGATTTAGAAAGTGCCACCTGATACCTCTTAAAAATAGTTACCAGTGGGAATGTGATCCACGCAGTCCCTAAACAGAGGGCCATGGAGTAGTGCTCCAGCCATGCTCTGGTGTCAGTACAGGACAAACTCAGTTATCCCCTAGTTTGCCCATGAAGAAGGCAGTGGGAGTCATAGCAAAATCCGACTAGAGCTGTCCTACTGCCTGGATGGAGCCTCAATCTCACAAGTGGTGACTTGAGAGAAAATATTAAGTAACTGAAATTTGGCATCACTGAGGAGGCTGATGGAGCCAGGGTGGTTTCGCTGGGACAAGAGAAGGCTTTGGGATAACTAAGAGCGGATTGTCAAGAAGACAGAAACAGGCTCTTTACTGAGGTGTGTGGCAGGAGGGTTGATGGTGATCATCGACTGAAAATAACAGGAGGGTCTGCCTGGGCATAAGGAGGGGTGAAGCTTTCCCTGGGTGGACAGTCAAGCAGTAGAGAGGTGGGAGAGCCTCTGTCCTTGGAGCTTTTTAAGACCCAGCTGGACAAAGTCCTGCACAGGCTGCTCTGAAATTGGTGCTAACCCTACTTTGAGCAGGGGGTGGGATTAGATGCTCTCCTGAGGACCTCCTCCAGCCCAAATAATTCTGTGACTTGGTAACCTGATCTCCTTCTGAATGCAAGTTTGAGTACAGTTAAGTAAAAGGTTACGGTGGAGCCCCTTGAGAACGGGGAGGGAGGAAGGTGGTTTAGATTGAGTGCTCTTAATACTCCATCTGTCATCTCTGTGGTTAACATGTCATATATATGGTTGCTATGTGAGACTCTCGCAGTGGAAGATTGTAGGTCTTCAGAGGACTATTGCTAACTTGTAGTTGATATGTTTTAAGGAGAGTTTAAAAAAAAAAAAGTGAGTAAGGACTCGGGTGAAAATGTCAGTGTGCCAGGTGCTCTCTGGTGCCGTTCTGCGTGGGAAGGAAGCTCTGGTGAGGGACGGTGATCACTGCTGCTTTTGGGCAAGGAGAAAGGAGGTTATCGGAACTTTTCATTTGTGCACGTCTTCTATTCTCCTGCCAGTTCTGTTATACAGAAACAGTGGTACTGGAGCCTGGAGGCTGCCCCTCAGTTGAGGGAACATATATTTTGGGGTGCACAAGGCTCCCCTGCCCCTCCTGCTGCATTTACGGTTCCTGGGGATGGATGTGTTCATGTCCCCTGTGGTGTGGCAGCATGCCTGGCAGCGCTGCCTGGGCTGTGGGAAGTACCTCCAGCTTCTTCAGTTGAGATAAGCACGGAGTACCCCCACCCTGGGGTGGGTGGGGAAGGGTAGCTGTGTTTTTGGATTAGTTAAGCTAAGAACCACCCGTTGTTAGTATAAGGAATTGCATTTCCTTATCTTTGGCTTTGTCTTTCTAATGGTTTCTAATTTTGGCCTCGTTACTTTGATGGATTAAATTACATTTGTTCGTTTATCTCTAAATCTGTTTGTGTGACAGAAGTGCTCTGTGCAGTGTCACAAACTGAGGACACCCTGTTCCTGTGGGACTGGCCAACAGGCAATAGGAAAAATGCTGGAGGATTTGTGGGTCTCCAACTCCTTTGCAAAAACACCTGCAGCTCTCTCTGGGCTGTAGGTAAGACATGCACTTCTTCATGCTTGGGTCCATGGGCTGAACCTTCTCCCAGTGTTAAATGGCTGTGTCATGGGTGACTGGAATGCTGTTTTTCTCCTAAAATCGAGCAAGAGTGAGGTGGCTGCAACATGGAAAATAAGGTTCAAACCTGCCTCAGCAGTTCTGCCACCCACCCATCAAGAGGGTGACCACAAAGTATACCCAGACCTTGATGTTCTCATTCTTCTGTCACTGCCTCAGACTCAGCTGTGTGGTGTCCCTGTCCCCACTCCATGTACCACTCCCACATGTTGTGGTCCCTTTCCTAGACCCATGTGTTCTTTTTGTCTCTTGTGGTGACAGGTCTCCTAAAGCCACCTCAAAGATCACGCTGGAGCCTATTCCTGTCTCACTTTTCCCATTGCTGTATCTTAGTTCTCACATGCATCTTGATTAACCCAATCCTTTCACCTAACATCTGGTTGCTTATTTGTCCAGCCTTGTTGCTGCTCTGGGTATCACCTTGTGGGGTCACTGTTCCTGCCTCATGTCCCCAACCACGTTCCTAACATTGCCATGGCATTTTGTTCTTTCTGACCATCTCTGTTGGTGCCTATATCCAGGATCTCCTGTTGCAACCTCACGCTTCATGCTAGGATCTTGCTGGGCCTGCCCAGCTCCCCTGTTACTGCCCAGCGTGTTGATACTTGGTGTCACTGTTTGCACTTGGTTTGTCCACGTGCACCCATGTGCCATGCAGAGACCTCTCCCCATACTGCCTGGTTGGCTGAATCTAGGGATGACCAGAGAGACCATGTTCTGAGTTCACCTAAGGAAAAACGCGTTGCCGCCTTCTCGCAGGGCTCCTGCACATGTGGCATGGCTGTCCTGGTACTGGTCCCATCCATTCACCCTCCAGCACCTCTGCTGGAGTGGGTGGCCATCTTCTCAGGCCAGCAGCCTTGCTCTGCTTTTTCCAATCTTATGGCAGTTGGTTTCATTAGAAGAGACTGCCTTTCCTTAAGAGCTGTGTTGCAAAGGGAAACTCTTTGTTAATGGTAAATACGAATGTATAGGGAGGAATTGACTGGGGCTTAAAAGCCCTCTTAAAAAACCCAAATTGATATCAGCAGCAAGAAGTATTTGAATTGTAAACTAAGCAAAACATTTTAAGAAGTGATCAGAATCCTTTCTGCTAAGCATTTTCATCAACAAATTCTGTTTGGTCCAAACTGGAGCTGCATGCGTTGTAAGTGTGTACTCCAGAGGAACGCTGCTGGGTTTGGGGTATCTCAGATTAATTCTGAGGCAAAGAGAAATGTTCCACCATCATTCTGGAGCCAGAAAAAATGGAAATCACACTTTCCAGTCTCTAATTCTTCGGGATTCAGATGTTGTCCCAATTAGTAGCTTTGCTGTTTCCTCCTTGAATTCTTTTAGGAGTGCTAGGAGATACCGTCCAGTCCTCCTGACTGTTCCTGAACCTCTTCTGAGGATAATTTGATTTAGGATAGATCCTCTTGTAATATATACAGAGTGCATCATACACACAGCTATGAGTCTTGATCATGGCCGTGGTGTTTCTTGGCGCAGTCCTGTGCATCTGTAATGGGATTCCTGCAGCAAACCCTAAGGTCCCACTCCGAGGTAATGATCTGCGAAGGAACCAGTTAAAACAAATGCCCGTTTCAGTTGGGATCTAGAGAGGCTTGCAAACATGCCAGACCTCCATAATGGATCTCTGGAGGGAGAACAGTACCTGGAGGAGCTCCAAGTCCCACCTTCTTCGTGCACATCACTAAAGAATAGCTCCCTCCTGTGCCCACTGTGCTTTTGCTGTAGGCCCCGTGCTGTGCTGGGGACAGCGCTGGGTCACAGCGAGCTGTTTCTCTGCAGAGACATGGATTGGCTTTTTAGACGTGGTATCTGCTGGGTATATTGGGAAAAACTGCCCTTTTTTGCATTTCTTAGTGAGTTTTTCAGCAAGTAATTTTTTTTTTCCACTCTCACAATGATTGTAACAGGATTTTATTCTCCTGCAGCCAGCTGTTAGCAATTAGCAACTTGATCCATTCAGTCCTGAGAACAGAGTTTAACACTTTCTTGTCTCTGTGAGGATGTTGCTAATCCTGTTTTTGCTGGTTTTGGGCTTGTGCTGTAGTTTTGGCACTTTCTGTGTATGTGTGGGCAGGTCAGGAAGAAAGGCGCGAGTACAGCAAGGGACTCTAATGTGGCTGAAAGAGCTACAAAGAGAAGTATCAAGTAGACTACCCCAAAAAAATCATTTCCAAGCAGCTTGTACAGAGGCCTGTATTTAGTAGTATATTTCAGTGTGTTCTAGCAGGGGGAAGTGTGCAGTTTGGGAATCCAATCTACTACTAGCTGAGATTCAGACTCAGCAGAAATCAACATCGGTAGTTCTTCAAACAGCGGTTTCCGGCAGTACAAGCTCCTGAGTGGAGCTGAGGCTCCTCTAAATTACGAGGCAGGGGTGAAAAACACTCTTGGTGACCTTGCTCAAGAGAGCAACAGCTGCTGTAGAGCACTAGAAGATGAGGAATGACACTGTTTGCTCCCTGTATGCAGCACCTCTCCCGGGACTCCCAAATATGCGCTTTGGTGGTCCAGGACCGAGAGCAAAGTGTGGTGGGAAGAGCAAACCCAGCACAGCCTGAACGCAGCTGCTGGAGTCCCTGCGTAGGGCTGAACTGCTGGAAATAGTTTGTCACTGCCACATACAAAGGTGAGAATTTGTCTCGCCAAACTGTGGCCACCTGGGAATGATGAGGCTAGTCCAGGCCAGCCATTTAGGTTCCCTTTGTTGTCCGTGGAGATAAATACATCCCAAGAGGATGCATCCTGCTCATCTTGGATACTCTTTAGGTGAGGGCCAAATTCAAAGCCAGCATTTGCAGGCACAGAGCTGCAGACAGGCGAGCTCTAGAGCTAGCTCTGAAGGTTTCCTTGTCTTTACTGGAGGCCAGACCGGTCTCTATGGCCACACCTTCCAGTTTTGGCTTGCAGTTCCCCCCAAGCCACACCATTTTTTGCTTGTCCTGCTGAGCTCCATGTGCCCATCAAGGCTTGAGAAGCCCCTGGTTGACAGGGTGCTGGTTGCAGCAGGGTGGGACAGAAAACTGTCTGTGCATCCCGGCCCTTACCTGTCTTCCAGCGCTGGTTGCTGGCTCAGTGGCAGGAGCTGGTGGGGTGCCGGGGCATCTCTGGGTGACCTTCCTTGTCCCCACCCCATTCCCTCTTCCCTCCTGTTACCTTTTACATTCTGATCGCTGTATTCAAGCGGTTCAGTGATGTGACTGGCTATGCAGCAATACAATAGGTGTGATTTAGAACATGGCGTGAGCTTTGCATAAAGCAAATGGGCACTTCAGTTGTGGTGTTCGGTCTGTACCTGGTCGAATGAGATAATGTTGCTGTTTGTGTTACACATCACGTTATTATATTGCTGTGACATTGGTGGCCATTGTCATGACATGCTCGCACGTCCTTTTGAGAGGATGACAAACAGCACAACTAATTTTTTGTCAAAAGGCTTAAGACTCAGCTCAGTACTTTTCACTCGGGGCAGTAGCCGATCTGGGACGGGCTGTGAGCTCTGTGGTGGTGGGTGCTCCTCCATCCCTGTGCTCTGCTGCAGGCATCTGCCTGCCTGCTCTTTATCCTTCTTTGCTGGGCTTTGGGTTCAAATGGGAAGCCAAAGCATTTGAACGCTCACAGTGATATCTGGAGTTGCTCTCATATTTATTTTGTTTTGCTTCAACAGTGGGCTCTGGTCCTCACCTAGCGACATACAATTGCTGTTTCAGTGCTCTCTGGCCACCCTTTCCCTTACCCCTGGCCAAGTTAGAGGGAAATCCAAGGGTGTGTTTTGGTGGGAGCTAGCCTGTGCCTTTACAGATGCCTGATCCTCTCTGGGAGAGGTCACCTGGGAGATGTCTCCAAGCTGCTGTTTTCCTGCCAGGGTCTCCTCAGCAACTTGCTGCTCTGTTCAGTGGCTGGTCCAGTATGGGGACGCTGGTCCAGTATGGGGACGCAGAGAAAGGATCTTCTACCCAGATAGCGTAGGCAATCTGGGCAGACAACTGGGTCGTGGTCAGGGCACCCCATATACCACCAAACAGCTCTCTGCTGTGTTTCCCATCACCTCCTCCAGGAACATGGTTAAAGTTAAAGCCTTAACGTTCATGACACTTTCCTTTCTCATGTCCTGTGGGAGAATGGTCTCCTCTCATGCCAAACTCTTCATGGGTCCCTTTGAGAGTCCTGCTTTGGGAGCCT
>VUYV01000467.1:339360-394580 GCA_008711295.1 Anarhynchus alexandrinus
TTTGCAGGCACAGAGCTGCAGACAGGCGAGCTCTAGAGCTAGCTCTGAAGGTTTCCTTGTCTTTACCGGAGGCCAGACCAGTCTCTATGGCCACACCTTCCAGTTTTGGCTTGCAGTTTCCCCCAAGCCACACCATTTTTTGCTTGCCCTGCTGAGCTCCATGTGCCCATCAAGGCTTGAGAAGCCCCTGGTTGACAGGGTGCTGGTTGCAGCAGGGTGGGACAGAAAACTGTCTGTGCATCCTGGCCCTTACCTGTCTTCCAGCGCTGGTTGCTGGCTCAGTGGCAGGAGCTGGTGGGGTGCTGGGGCATCTCTGGGTGACCTTCCTTGTCCCCACCCCATTCCCTCTTCCCTCCTGTTACCTTTTACATTCTGATCGCTGTATTCAAGCGGTTCAGTGATGTGACTGGCTATGCAGCAATACAATAGGTGTGATTTAGAACATGGCGTGAACTTTGCATAAAGCAAATGGGCACTTAAGTTGTGGTGTTCGGTCTGTACCTGGTCGAATGAGATAATGTTGCTGTTTGTGTTACACATCACGTTATATTGCTGTGACATTGGTGGCCATTGTCATGACATGCTCGCATGTCCTTTTGTAGAGGATGACAAACAGCACAACTAATTTTTTGTCAAAAGGCTTAAGACTCAGCTCAGTACTTTTCACTCGGGGCAGTAGCCGATCTGGGACGGGCTGTGAGCTCTGTGGTGGTGGGTGCTCCTCCATCCCTGTGCTCTGCTGCAGGCATCTGCCTGCCTGCTCTTTATCCTTCTTTGCTGGGCTTTGGGTTCAAATGGGAAGCCAAAGCATTTGAACGCTCACAGTGATATCTGGAGTTGCTCTCATATTTATTTTGTTTTGCTTCAACAGTGGGCTCTGGTCCTCACCTAGCGACATACAATTGCTGTTTCAGTGCTCTCTGGCCACCCTTTCCCTTACCCCTGGCCAAGTTAGAGGGAAATCCAAGGGTGTTTTTTGGTGGGAGCTAGCCTGTGCCTTTACAGATGCCTGATCCTCTCTGGGAGAGGTCACCTGGGAGATGTCTCCAAGCTGCTGTTTTCCTGCCAGGGTCTCCTCAGCAACTTGCTGCTCTGTTCAGTGGCTGGTCCAGTATGGGGACGCAGGGAAAGGATCTTCTACCCAGATAGCGCAGGCAATCTGGGCAGACAACTGGGTCGTGGTCAGAGCACCCCATATACCACCAAACAGCTCTCTGCTGTGTTTCCCATCACCTCCTCCAGGAACGTGGTTAAAGTTAAAGCCTTAACGTTCATGACACTTTCCTTTCTCATGTCCTGTGGGAGAATGGTCTCCTCTCATGCCAAACTCTTCATGGGTCCCTTTGAGAGTCCTGCTTTGGGAGCCTCGAGGGCACCCTAGCAAATCACCTGCATAGATTAACAGGTTTATCTTCAAACTCTGCTGCAAAAATGTCTCTACAAAATCTCTCTCTGCGTGACTACAAGAAGTCTCTGCTCCATGGTACTTGCAGTCTGTCATGGGATGGTGGCAATTGGTGTGTTTGCATCTGAGATCACCTCCCTCCGTTTCAGGGGGGAAAGACAATCTTGGATGTGCGTGCAGCTTGAGAGTGCTTGGTCAAAACCTCTTTTTTCTGATTGCCAGACCCTCCTGCTGAGATATGGGCTGTCTTTTCTCTCCAGTGCTTTGCTTTTGCACGCTCACCACCCAAGATGCCACAAAATCACAGAATCTTGTGGTCACCCTCCTCCCAGCCCTGGCCAGGGTGCTCACGTGGAGCACAAGAGGTGGCTGAAGCAGGAGGGGGCTTGGCAATTATAAGGTCTTTTTTGGGGTTGCTTGTATTGTTGCATGGCTGGGCACAGCATCCACCAATCATTAGTTTCCCCTCCTGCATGAGCATTTGGCTCTTTTCCCAAGAAGGCCCTTAGTTGTTTTTCAGGCTCAGAGCCATCTTTTCTGACGGAATCCAGCAGGGACAATGGCCAGTAGCAAATCCTTAGGAAAGAGAATAAAAACAGGGCAAGCCTCAGTGATTCTAACCCTGATTTAGCTTCTGGGTGTCTGGCAATCTGCGGCTGGGGGATATCCTGAGCCAAAGGTTTTACCTTTGGATTTAAGAAGCTGTGGTGTATCTTTCTGTTGTGAATATATCCAATTGTTCTGGTATCCAGGGCAACTCATGGCTGTGACTTGTACAGTTTAATTATGTTGGGTGGAAAAAACACAGCCTTTTGTTACAAATCTCTGAGTTAATGGCATCTGATGCTCAGTCGTTCTTATACATGTGTATACACTGGCATAGTGATGGTCCCTTTTTTTTGTCCTCTCTTCCTTTACTGGCAAATCCTAATATTCAATTTTGCCTTTTTACTACCACTCTGAGGATTCTTGAGCAAACACCCTCTGGTCCTGGCAACTTTTCATTTATTGATTCTGTTTTTTTTTCGCCTGACACTTCAATATGAGACAGAGCCTCTAACCTGCCTTCAGTAAAGCTGTCTTCCAGGATGGGAACCTCCTGAGGCTCGCTGTAGGGAATGTGGACACAGAGAATTCACATAACTGCTGATATGACCTTGTGTTCCTTTAGGTGTTATCATGGCTTTCCACTGAAATTGCCAGCATTTAAGCCCTTTGCTATTTTCCTTGTTTCCAAACAGGAAATTAAGTGCTTGCATGTGTGAGTGCACATGCTCTTTTGGCAGCGATGTGGACATGTAGGGAGAGATTATTTTCGCCTTGTTTTAGATGTTTATCTTAAGGTTGTGTGACAAATTCCAGAGTGCCCACTTGGCTACTTGGCAGCTGGTGCGGATAGAGGTGTGCATTGGGTGGATAAGCTCCACTGGGGGAGCCTGGTTGGACTGTCCAGGTTCATTGTAGATGCAGCTTCGGGACTTGTTAATATAATAAGGAAAGTGAAGAATCGATGGGGGAGAGATTACTTTGCACTGGACTTGTTTAAGAGCAGTTAAAAGAGTATGTTTACACAGTAGTCATGGCAGCTGAGCTCTTAAAGGCGGAATTGCATTAATAGCTTTAGAGATGGTATAGGTAGTCAGGCAATCATTAGTTCTTCTCTAAGCCTCTGATCAGGTGATGGGTCAGAGTAGGGCTGAGGTGAAGACGCTCTCGAAGGCATGGGAGATTGCCCAACCCATCATGAGGCAATGACAACAAAGCAGGTCTGCAGCACAGAGAAGTCCTGTCTTTGGAGGACTCTCATCTTCTCTCTTTGCTTTGTCTTTCAGAAATGTAGATGGCAGCTGCTGTTTTTGAAGGACTCGCACCCATCTGACCCTGCGCAGCGCTTCCGATTGCTACCATGATCTTCTGCATGCTACTGTTGGCCACACTGCCTGAGCCATCTGGCACCGAAGTCAACCCTGGTAGGGAGCTGCCAGGCTGGGAGAGGACTCTAATCTCCCACCTTTCATATGTTCCTTCTCATCCTTTCTTTGCCCTCTCATGGTGAATGCATAGAAACATAACAAATGCATGTAAATGTAATCACTAACTTAGTTCCTGAATGTCCTCCTCTGGACTGAGTTCAGCAGTCGTACTTGACAGCTGTACTGGAGTGAAACAATTCTGACAGTCCCAGGAGGGCACAGGCACATAGATATACTCCTTTCTCTGCCCACCCAGAAGGTCCATGCTCTCACCAGGCCTGTTTTGAACCCTGATTATCTCTTCATCACTTGACCATGTGGCCTGCAGAACAAACCTAGCTCTAGACTGGTGAAGAGATACTGTGCTCACTGTGGAAAGTAAATTGCCAGTTAGCAAAGCATAAGCCCCAGCTCTCCAACTGGCAGGAGGGGTTCTGGAGAGAGAAGCATGGAACAAAAGGTGGAAAATCCCTACCCGGCACAGAGCTAGGGTGGAGACAGGGATATGAGCTTATGAGCCCCTCTGGAGGGCATGACCTCTTGTCCTACAGGATTTGGCAAGTTATAATCATGATGGAGATAAGTAAGGTAATGGTCTGCAATATGTTGCAAAAATCCCTGTAATTAGGTGGTTTGAGCTGGAGACAGTGTGAAATAAATGAGTCTAATCCTTTTCCAGGTTGGCTGAAGGTGTGGTGAGGCAGCAGTGCTACCCTGAGGGCCTTGGTTTGCTCTGCTGGGTCTGGTTCTGTTTGTTTGGAGCCCTTTGTGTCTGGTTCTGACCCTGCTCTGGCCTGTAGACATCTGCAGAGGCTTGAAGTTGTGCTGCAACCAGCAGAAGTGAGGTGAGGCCTGTGGGGGAGCTCAGCGGGCACTCCTGGGCTCCCCATTACACAGCCATGCCCTGCACTGTCCTCCCCCAGCACATGTCTGACATTGAAGTGGGGTTGCCATCTGGTTCTGATGTTCTAGTGGAAGAAGAGGGAAGAGAGCAGCCAGAGGGTCAGTGACACACAAATTCTTTTTGGTGGTGGTAAGCAGAGAAGTTAGCACACCTGAAGGTGCCGGAATAGCTCCCCCACCACCAGATCCTGGGAGGTGGGGTGGGCTCTGAGCACAGGGTCCCACCCTCCTGCAGTAATCTCTTCCACCAAGAAATAAGCGTGTAGCTTTGCTCACACTTCTCAGTTCTGCCTGTGACTTCCTCAAGAAGCTTTGTGTTCTCAGCTCCCACAGGTGCCTCTCTGTCCCAAGGGGCCATGCCCTGTTGTTCCCACCCAGACTCCAGCACACCCATAGCCCAGCTGATGCTCCTCAGGCATGGCCCTCCACAGGCTCCATTGATTATCTTCACCTGATCTGCTCCAGGAGTGGTCTGAAGCCCCTCCTGTGTTGCCTTCTAAACCAAAGGGGCTGCTTTCTGGATGGTTTCAGACCTATGTAGGAAGGATCCCGTGGAGTTGTTTTGCCTACCATCAGTTGTTTGACCTCACTAACAGGGGTGAGCTGTGCCGCTTTTCTGAGCCTCAGTGTAGCCTGTCTGCATGGCGGGTGTGTGTGTCCCTGAGCGTGTAGTAAAGGGTCAGGGATGTCTGAGCAGGAGTCCTGGTGGCACCTGAACAGAACCCAAGGATGGTTTTGCTCGAAAGGATGTGCATTTTGGTGATAGCCTTGTGCTGCTTATTTTGGTGAGAGCCACAGCCACCCACAGAGTGCATCCCTCGATGCCAGGGCCACTCTGGCTTCCATCTGCCAGCCCTGGGTTTGTGCACTGTTGAGTTTTGTTCAGGATTGCAATAAGTCCTGGTCCCCCAGAGTCCTTCCCAACTAGCCAGCTCTCTGTCTGGCATTGCTGCAGGGTGTGCACTAGACCTTTAAATGAAGTGTGACCAGACAGGACTTCTGCTGCAGAAACACAAAAAAACACT
Source organism: Anarhynchus alexandrinus (assembly GCA_008711295.1). Taxonomy (NCBI): domain Eukaryota; kingdom Metazoa; phylum Chordata; class Aves; order Charadriiformes; family Charadriidae; genus Anarhynchus; species Anarhynchus alexandrinus. The sequence continues at coordinate 344,667 of VUYV01000467.1, forward strand.
TTCTGCTTTCAGATGACAACTCAACCCTTTTGGAAAATCTTCAGATATTTACCCATAGTTCAGCAACATACTAGCTTTCCAGCAATAGATCAGATTGTACCGGTCTGTGGTGGGACAGGTAAGAGTGAAGACAGTCAAGGCTGGTTTGGTTTACTAAACTTACTGTTCAGTATCGGAGCAGGGTTAGAGCTCTAGGTTGGCTTTCAGCAACCACAGTCATCATGCTTGATCCCAGCCAGACACCAGTTGCCTCCCAGTGAATTCTTCTGTAAAGAGGCCTCTTAAGAAACCTCAGATGTATGCGTGGATGTTCTGGGTGAGAGCAGAGGCCCATGCAGCTTGCTCTGCTGACTCCAGCAGGGTCCCATCCCTGCAGATTCTGGAAGAGTGGACAGATGGGTAACCGCACAGCAGTGCTTTACCCCAGGTACGCCCTCGCCTCGCTGCAGCCTGCTGCTTAGGAGCTTTCTGAGCTAGCGCTTGTGTGTTTGCCCATGGCAGCTGTGAGTTTGTCTAGCTGATTTTTGAACCCATGTGAACCTTTGGCATTCGGAGTGTTTAAGAGATTAAGAATGTGTACGTTGTTTTTGAACTCTGCTACCTGCTCTTTTGATGCCTCCTGGTTCTGGTATTTTGAGAGACAGTGAGTAATTGTTCAGGATATAAATGATCTTTGTCATACTTCAGTAATCTCTTTTGCAATGATGAGGCTGCTGGTCTTTCCTTTGCATCGTCTGTGTTGCCTTCTCTGCCTTTTGATGGGAGAACAAAGGAGTAAGAGTTCTATTTCATATCTGACTGGCATCTGACCATGAATGCAGACAGTGCTGTAATGGTGTTTTCTAGTTTGTTTGGTATGTACTCCATAACTTGCTTTTTTCTATGTTAAATAATCTGGTATCATCGGCAAACATTGTCACTTCACCGCCCATCTCCTTTACAAGATTATTTAGGAATATATGCAACATCACGCATTCATTGAAACTGTGCCTGACAACAGCTGCAGCCAAACCCTGCAAACATTTCTGCACTGAAATCTGTCAGGTAGTTGTTTGGCCTGCGGTTGTTTATTCTGTACAGTGGTAATAACAAGGTGGGTTTTATGCCTCTGTCTCTTCTTGTAGCCTCTGAACCTGGTGAACAGCTTTATCCAGGTTTGGTACAGGGATAGCAGTTCCGAGACACAGAAGTGAGGAAGACACTCAAGGCAGTGCGCTGGCTGAGGGAGAGGCAGGCAGAACTGCTGGTAGGGCAGCGGGCAGCCCGGCAGCGAGGATGCCAACCGTCACGCATGCCACTCTGGAGTGACTGGAGCATGTGCTGGCACTTCCCTGTGTCACTGCAGACAGGGGAGGAGCTGGGGCTGTTGCGGTGGGACCACTGTGAGCTCAGAGGACAAAGACCGAAAATCTATAGCAGAGTCCATTTCCTTTTTTTCTGGGACTTGCCATTGACTATGTGTTTGTCTTTTAATTGTTTCATGATTTATTCCCATATAGCTTTCTTTTTAATCTGCTGTTGATGTCAGTCTGACAAAAATATCTTGCTTGCCTGTTTTGAATACTGAGCCTTAATTAAGAGTTTGAGTTTTCTGAAACTTCTCTAATACTCCAAGACATGTTTAAAAACTTGTGTCAGGGGAGAGAGCTGGGCCAGCTTGGACTTGTAAGCTACATCTGCACGGTCTTTGGTGTATTGAGCTCGTAGGGCTCTGTGGCTTGAGCCAGTTGGGTCTGTACTCCCTGGAGGCACCACGTTTGAGAGTCTTCTGCCTGGAGAGAAATGCTTGCTTCGATTGAGGCTGGAGGCAGGGAACAGACCAGGATGGGGCAGTGTGGATGGTCAGGGGCTTGGGCTCAAATGTAAGCTTTAACCTGCAGTGACATGACAGGGCAGATGTTTCCATAAGTTAGTCTAGTCATCTGTGATAGAAGCTGCTTAACTTCTCACTTGTTACTGGACTAGTGAAAATAATAATTGTTCCTATTTGAATGCAAGTCAAGCAGCCAGTTTATTCCAGAAGAATAAAAACCTTTAACAATGCTTCTTTTTTTATGTCACATCATTATTGATAAATAATTTTTCATTGTAAAATAGGTCCATGCGACCAGTAACACTAGCATGGTTTTGGATTTCATATTCTTAAAATGTTTCTTTGTAAATTTTTTGGCTTGCCAGGACTCTGCTGAATGACACTAGCTCTGAGTGTATTTCATTACTTATAGTTTCAGTTTATGGTAATTATGAAGTATTTTATCCTTTTTATTTGCATTCTCTATTTTATCGTTACCATGTTTATTCCCTCGGCATGATAGCTTTTTAATTAAACTTGTCTGGCAATTTAGAAAGAATTGGGACTGATTTTTTTTTAAACTTGCCTGTGTTCCCGTTTTCAGCTATATGCCGTTACCCTTTGGGTATGCATGAAGGGACAATACGAGATGAAGACATCACTGCTTCCAGCCAGTGGTACGATTCCACAGGACCCCAGTATGCACGGTAGGTTAATCTCTGGCAAAAAAATGGAATCCTTTTTTTCTTCTAGATATCCAATATGTGATTGAGGAAGAAGTTCCTTCACCCTTAAAGAAGAACCTGTTTGCTTAGCTTGTTCATGGCTTCCATATTAAATCTAATTAGTGCATAGTGAAAGACCATGTGGCAATGGTCATGGTCACAAGCTGTTATACAAGAAATTCTGATTCAATATTAAGAAAAAAAAATCCTTTCCTATGAGAGTGAAGTGGTGGGACAGGTACCCAGAGAGGTGGTGATGTCTCAGTGTTTGGATATTTTCAGGACTTGGCTGTACAAAGCCCTGAGCAACACACTGTAGCTTTGGAGTTAGCCCTGCTGTGTGCAGGAGATTGGACTAGAGAGTTCCAGAGGTTGCTTCCAACCCTCATCTTCCGTGAATAAATCTCTAATGGGTTTGTCTTACAGGTCATCCAGGGACAGTGCCCCTGGGATTCTTGTAGAGTGCTTTAAACTAAATCATAGGAAATCATTTACGAGGATGAACTTTTCAACAGCATCCTATTGAGGAAATGGGCTGTGTCCACTGACTCAAAAATCTGGAAACTACAGAGTTAAGGAATTGTTAAAAAGCAGCTCAAGGATTTTCTTTCAATGTCAAGCAGTACTGTAGTCTTTTGCATAAGTTTGGCATTTCATTTCTCTCATACCTACTAACTGATGATCTGCAAAATACTTATAAATGTAAGCTTCCTTAGAATTGTTTATAATGATGATATCAAATATTCCTGCAGTTTTGGTGCAAGTTAGATATTCATATCAGGTTAAGTATGATACTTATATTTTTATGATTAATTTGGGCAGTCCAAAATCATAAAATTCCCCTAGTTCTTGATTGTTTTTTTTCTTAGTCTGTGGTAGACGAAAGATGCTGTGTTGTGTGTTTTAATGGAGTTTGAACAAGCCTGTGGGTCTGAAAGCTGTGAGGCTTATTTTGTTCTCCAAGGTATGGCTTATCTCCAGTTCTGCAAATACTTCAGGCATCACTTACCATCTGTTCATCATCTCTTTGCCGGGGCAGCTGGATGTGCACAGGGTGAAGACATGAAGGCACCCTCTAGCTGACTTCATTTTGTTAGAGGTCATAGTTGTCCTATGCAGATGTCTGTCCCTGTCATTTCACAGTCACCCTTCCTGCCTTTCTTATATCTTCTTTTGCTTGCCACTGCAGCATAAGAAAGTCTTGCACGAACAGCTGACCAACCTGAGACAAAAGTCTTTTCTAGCCTGTGCCTCGACCTTCAGTGTCTCCTTCTAGGTACTGCCTTCCTTGATGCATGGGGGTTGGCACTCACCAATCCCATCAGAGCCAGGATAGCTCTCTGAAAGACAAGGGCTCTTCAGAGGCTTGCTGGTTGCTAAGAAATCCCTTTTGCTAAAAAGCTCCCATAGTCGTTTTGTCTGGATAAATTTGTCATATTTAAAACTCTCACCACCTTGTGGCTGGCACAGCTGGGCTGACAGAAGCCTAGGGAAGGCAGTGTTTCCTTTAGTGGCTCCACCTGCTGATTGCTCCCGTGCTCTGCTCGGCATGCAATCTCCGGAGAGAAAAGCATTAACCTTTCCAGTTGGTGCCACAATGTTCAGCTTTAAAGCATAGACCTTCACACTGTACACCTAGCGGTGTCCTGCAGAAGCAACTCTGCTGAATGAAGGAGAGGTGAAAGATGTGTTGAGATGACCCAGAATAATTTGTAGATGGGCAGAGTTTTTCTTTCTAAAAGGTATTTTTAAGATAGCTCCTCTTTGCGCTTGTTAGAGCTGGAGGAGGTGGTCAGGCTTCACTGTATGGGGTTTAGGAGAAGTGAGTATGTGCTTTACCAGCAAGGTGCTAAAAAGCATGCAGTGTGTGATGCAACCGAGTAGCATAGTCATTTCCAATCAACATGAAAGTCTCTGGGAAAGAAATTACTTCTAACAGTTAATGAAAGATATCTGAAACTGAAGGAGTTGTTCTGAACAGGGTGAAACCGGCTGCAGGACTCTGAGTCTCAATTGACCATCACCCCAGAGGGGAGAGGTATTTGGTAGCCAGCTGTCAGGTCTCACTTGCTGATTTGGTTTCTTTCTGCCAATTCTCAAAGTTTCAAGGTGTTCCCTCAGTTACTGGGAAGGCCGGATCCTTGCAAGTGGCATTTTTTTAATGTGTGTGGCTTTCCCCTCAGGTTGCAAAGGGAAGAGGGGGATGGAGCCTGGTGCCCAGCTGGCTTGTTGCAGCCAGAAGATGTACAGTTCCTTCAAATTGACCTGCACAAGCTCTTTTTCATCACCTTGATTGGGACTCAGGGACGGCATGCCCGCGCCACAGGCAAGGAATTTGCCCGTGCTTATCGAATTGACTATAGCCGCAATGGAGAGCGCTGGATCTCTTGGAAAGATCGTCAGGGCAGGAAGGTAAGTGTAGTAGGAATGGAATCGTGGAGCGCACAGAGGTCAAGTCATCGAGAACTAGACTGTAGAAGGCATGTCCTCTAGGTACTGCCTAGTGCGTCGTACTTTATCCTGACTCTTCCCTGTCAGGCATTCGGTGTCCTTGGCCATAGCCCTGTGTTTGCTGTGCTGTTGGACTGTTATTCCCCTGACTTGAACCCCTAAATCCCAGCCATTGCCATGACTGAAAACTGTGGCTCTTCGCTACTTCACCACTTCTGTCCATGTTCAAAACATCATGTGAATGTCCCTGTACCAGCCAGAAACTCGCTTCTAAATTGGAAGCTGTGAAGCAGATGCCTGCTTTGATTTTTAAAAAGAAAAAAAAAAAAGGGAAGGGGTGGCAGGGAACAGAGATGAGTTTCTGGATGTCTGATAGTGGTGTTTAATGTAGGGAGCAATGAGGAGGAAGGAGTTTAGAGGGTAGGAAATGTGCTGAGCACACACGCTCAGAAGAGGCTTCCCCGCTCACCACAGTTGTCTCCTGCTATCTCCAGATTTGAGCACACAGCTCAGCCCTGGCTGTGCTCTGGTCATGTGCATAAGCCTTTATTAAACTTCCCCTGGGAAGGAGTCCCCTTCTCTCATCTGCAGCTCGTCTGACCTGATCACCCTGCCTCAGGCTGGCTTGTGGAGCCTGAAGACCTAAGCCAGACTAGAAAAGGTACTGGATGTGGTGATGTTTTCTAGCACTGGGGTTGCTTTGAGAAGTCACAGTGGGGTCTGTATTGCAGTGTTAAGTAATAGCTTTTAGCTTGTTAATGAATCATTTGCTCACTTAGACCTTTGATCGGCTATTCGGCCGTTTCTATTATCTTGCCCATCCCTCACGTGTTTTGGTGTGTGCTACAAATGCTGTGTTTTCAGTATGGGAGGGGAAGTTTAAACTCCATGGGGCTAACTGTTCTTCATCGATACTTTCTTAGGTGAAGTCTGTCTGCATCTCGGGTTATATCAGAATTCAGTTGGTTACACATCCACAAGCACCTACATGGTTTTTGTCTCCCACCCCAGTCCTGTGCTGAGCAGTGTCCTTGGGCACTCAGGGCTCTGTTAGTGTCAGGTGTTATGATTTAGTATGGGTCAACTTTTGCAAGATCTCCCTCTTAGGCCATAATAAGGTAATGAGGATGTATTCAGCTGTGTATGATGCTATAATTTGAGCCATCCTCTATTCTGTATATGTGGAAGTCCACATATGTTCTGTCAGTGTGTGTACCTGTTCCCCATCACATGAGACCAAAAAGTTTTCCCTTCTGATATCCTTAGAGAGAAGATGGTTCTGCTCCTGCTGTTCTGAACATGGCATACATAATGGGGTGCAATTTCTGCCCTTTCAGCTCCTCTGTAAAATGACCTTCCATAAAACCTGTTTTTCAAAATGTGTCACCAGTATCCATTAGTGAATCCCAATTTTAAAAGCACTGCTGTCTGGTCAAATAATTTGGTAAAAATGCCCTGTAAAATCATTCAAGCCTTGGAATGAGGTGCAGATGGAGATGTAAGATCCTAATCTACTTATTTGTATGCATTAGGAAGGCCTCTTCCAGTCCTGTGGTTGATAGATTCCCAATCACTGAGATTTGAGTGTGACTATGTGAGCCCATCTTGGCATGTGTGTGTCCAAGGAGATCACATGAATGGTTTCAGTTAAAAAAAAAAAAACCAAAACAAAAAAACCCCCCAACCCCCCCCCCCCCCCCCAAAGAAACAACAAACCCCCCCCAAAACCAATTCCTTCACTGTGCTGTTAAGTTTCAGATCTCACAAGATGTTGCATCATCAGATATGTAGTACATGCTGCTCCTCACCAGGAAAGTCACCTCCAGCTCTGATTTGCTCAGTAAAGGCAAAGGGTAGGGTTGCTGTCCCCTGGGCTCTGACACCAGGTACGGCTGGTGCTCTCCACTGGCACTGATACTGCGTGGTGCAGCACTGGCGAGTCCTGGTCTCATCGACTTCTGGGACCAGCCATCTACAGTTGTTTGCCAGCAGCACCACTTCATTACTGATGTTGTTTAGAATATTGATTGGCATCAGTAGTTGCTGGGACTGGAAGCTGGTGCTGAGTTTGTTCCACACACAGCTGATCCCTTTGGGTTTTTTGGCCCTATGAAACCGTGTGTGCTCAATAGCAGCAACCCCACCTTGTGGAGGTGCTATGCAAAGTGCATTTTCTCTTTTGCTTCTCTCAGATGTCCATACAGGCAAAAATGTCAGCTCTTCCAGTACAGAGCTGGTGCAAAGGTACCTTTTTCTGAGGGGCATGGCTGAAGCTTTTTTCCTCTTACTGTCCATGTAGAACTTTTTGGCTTGACATATCAGCCACCCCCAAGATTCCCCAACAAATGGTCAGCTCTAGAGGATCTGTTCAACTCCTGTATGAAGATGTGGGGTATTCTGTCTCATGTTGTCTCCTCTTGGGTTTTATGTCCTATCAGCAAGGTCTTGTGGAGGCAGCTTAGATGGCTTCCAGGTCTCCTATCTTAAGCCATCTGACAGCTGAAAGGGTCAATTGCTGTCACTTGGTTCCTGAAGTCAAGGATTATTTATGTCCTTACTTCATTGGAAGAAGTCATGGATCTTTCTCCTAGGAAGTGGGATCTTAAGAGGCTGCAAGTTAGAAGCCAGCTGAGAAGCTGAAGAGGACGAGGGAGCGAGCTGACTTTTTGGCTTTCCTTCTGTTTTCTTTGGTCAGTTCCTGCAACTGTGCACCTTTGTAGAGCTCCAGGAAACCATTTCACAGCTATCCTGGTGCAGTCCAGAAGACCACCAGATGTGACTGGCTCTTCTTCAGGGAGATGCAGTCTTCTGAGTGGCTTCCTTTTGTGGTACAATAAGATCTTTCACTTCTCAACAGACTCTCCAGCCACATTCACTCTCTGGAGATCTTCCCTGCTGCCACAAAGAGGAAGCCACCTTTCTGTTCCCTCATGGACCTCCCTCGTCTTTTAAGCTCCCTGTACATCAACAATTGCAATCCATGTGGTCTTTTGAGTAACCTCAGTCTGTGATTCATCCTTCTCACCAGTAACATCTTTGAACAGGAGCCCGCACACTTATAATTCAGACTTTTGATATCAAAAGTGTTCTTACTCTGTTTTCATAGGTCCATATCCTTGCAAAAAAAATCTCTTGGGCACTTTTGTCCACTGCTGGGGGGTTGACAGCTTCAGCTGTTTCCACACACCGATGGTCAAAATAAGTAGTGGACTGTTCCCAGAACAGTGGTGAAACTGAGGGGATAGGGAGGGTGGAAGTCCCTGCCATATCGGACTGTATTTCAGCGGGATGGGGGTGACCGTGGCAATGGTGAACACTTCAGTTCAAGCCATCTGCCTTGCAGCTGCTTGCACCTTCATTCCCCAAACACTGCAGCACCTCTGGAATTTTGTTGGCTCATAGAAAAAGGGCATCAGGACCCTCCGCCAGGTAACTAGTGATGAGAAGTGCTTGGTTACCTCCTGTTACAGCATACATGGAAACTCACTAGAAGAAAGAAGGTTACATACTAGTTACTGGAGCTTTCTGCAACGTATAGTCCACATGTACGGTCATCTCCCACCTGCCTTTCTCCTCTCCCTCAGAATACTGCCTGGTATGGGTCTGCAGTGGACAGGAGGTGAAATGGCAGCACCCTTCACCCTGTAAGCCATGTACCAGGTAGGAGGAAGGGAGCAGCAGCAGCTAATCCTCTGCAGGTACTGCATGGGAAAGCTCCCTAATCTCAAATGATAGGGTACAAGTACACCACTGTACAAATGAACAGCACAATCGGGAGAAGCTGCTGCTAAGGATCTCTCTTCTCCAGGTGATCCAAGGCAACATCGATACTTATGACGTGGTCTTGAAAGATCTTCGGCCTCCCATTATTGCGCGTTTTATCCGGGTGATTCCTGTGACGGAGATGCCAATGACTGTCTGTATGAGGGTGGAGCTCTATGGCTGTGTCTGGTATGGTAAGTAGCAATTTTCGTGCCTGTCACTGGAAAGTAGTCCTAAACAATGCTGACTGGGACTCACCTGCGTCCCCACGTATGCAGAGGGAATCCCAGGCCCACGGAACTGCTTCTGTTGGTCCACATCATAAATAAAAAGATCACATGGACAGAGATGATGGAAGGCTGCTGCTGCTGTATTTCTGAGGTATATGGCCTTCTTTTTTAGATGGTTTGGCATCCTATAGCATCCCTGAAGGAGGGACAATAGCGGCTCCTGGCTTCCCCATCGTTTATCTGAATGACTCGACCTATGATGGCTACCAGGAGCGCAGGTGGGAGAAGTCGTCCTGTTCTCTCTCGGTCACTGTGCAAATTATCTCTTCTTTCCTACTTACCTTGTCACTAGTATTTTGTATCCTAAACACTTCTTTGAGATCTCCAGAGCTGCAACCTGGCCTCTTAGTTCTCCAAAGCATCGTAGCTTCATTATTCCAGGCCCTTTGACACGTTGTTAGTTGCTCTTTTAAAGGAGGGCATGGGCTCAGGATGCATCAGATCCATTTCCCCCAGCTGACAAAGGCTGGCAGGGAAGAAATAACTTTTTTTATACTGGAAGTAGTTGTTGCTTCTCTTTAAAGAGAAGAGTGTGTCCTTATGCAGCTAAGTGCTGTCTTTGTTCATAGCTTCTGTCTTTACATGATGTGATGACACAGTTCTGATGTGTCTGCCTTAAAGCCCTCATTGCTCTTAGTCTGTAATTGTGACCGTATTCATTGCACTGGATTCTTTGTTGGTTCAGGTATAGCCTTAGATTATCATTGATACTGCGATCATAAGGTGCTGCTACTCTTCTGTTGCTCCAGATTGGAGTGGGAGAGCTGGCTGGACCTTTGCCTGTGCCATCCCAGTGTCCCTGGAACAGATGAAGGTCCTTCCCCTCTTCATTGCCTTTGTTGCTTCTGCAGTTCGATATCTGAAATACATTCCCTAGCAGACTGCATCTTAAACTGTTGCAGGAGGTCTCCAGGGTAAACTGGGCATCCGAGAAAGTGCGCAACACCTGAACTCTAGGCCTGCACTTGATACCTGTGAGCTTCTGGACAGATTTGAGATATTGTTTTTGAAAACAAAGCTCTGATGGACTTGAAACAACTTGGAAAACTGCATCACTCCCTGTGAGAAGCTCCAGGTCAGCAGAGGCACCACTGCCAATGTGCTATGAGAGGAAGGTGGCTGATTACTCACTGTAAAGATTTCTTGGGTATGATGCTTTTCCAATTTGGAGTAAAAAAGCCTAAAGTAACTGGATTTTGACAGCTCATTACAAGGTCTGTTAATTTTTCATATCACTGAGATTAGTTAGGTAGGGTGGCATGTTATTGACATTTTGAGGTGTCTGTTTTACCCAATAGTTGACTCTCATGGAAGGAAAGCTCATTAAGAGTCTGTATCTGAAATGTTAAATAACTGGCTGAACTTTCAGACATTTAGTGTGACCACTTTCTTTGCTATAAATACAGCTTTGAGTGTGTTTCAGTGGCTTGAAACCTCAGACAAACCTGGGCATGGGTATCCTCTTGAGGCAGCATATCCCTGCCTGTGCAGGAATGTGCCTAATAAGTGATCTGACAGTGCCTCTCCAGTGACCTGGTGTCATCCATTGATTTAAGGTGCTTTTATTATATGTCCTGTTTCAGTTGTCATTCACTTTCTGAAAATTTTTACTGTTGCCCGTAACTTTTTTTATGCTTAGAGGTGATTTTTGTAAACTTATTTGTGTTCTGTCATGCTGGAGTTTTAAATAATGGGGTAGAAAGTATATTCTTCATGCCTGTAGGATGTTGCAAGATACTGGGTAACAATGTCTTTATATGTTAATATCTGGTGCTTTCAAGCTGCATTGATGTAGTAGGGATTGGATATTAAAAAACGCTTTTATGTGCATAAAGATATAGGTGTTACACTTGGCTGTCCAGCCCTAACTTAGGAAGTCGATTCTGCTGGGGAGTGTCGGGGAGCTAAAGATGTAGACACAAAACCCAACGTGCTAAGGAAGGACTCTTTCAAGCTACTTAACCTCTAGGTCATGTGCCTGACTGGCCTGGAAGCGGGAGTCTGCCTCTTCCAGTTGTTAATCCTGTTTTGGAGTTCAAAGGCATGCATACCTGTGCAAATCCTAGTGACAGGAGAGCTCACCTGGAATGGACTTGCAGAGCTTCTGTGCGTGTAGCAGCAGCCCAGCCCAGGCTGCAACGACTGCCTGGAGGCAGCTGAATGAAGCAGGTCCAGGGAACAAGTTCAGGCACTAATACACCTGAACTGTTTGCACTTTCCCTGCTATAGGACAAGGGATGTGGCAGGAGTGGCTCCCAGAAGGTAGGTGAGTCAGGAGTGTGCCACATCTGGCATCTTCTACTCTGGGACAGTGCTGGAAAACTGTATAGTGGGCTCTGTGCTCTCAGATAGGAAATGGAATGAGGCAGGGTCCTGGGCAAAGAGTCTGATCAGCCTTGGAAACGGAGCCGATAACGCTCTCCTCTTGCCCAGGGAGCAATGCCAAAACAATCCCAGTTAGAACTGGCTGTGGCTGGGTGAGCTGCCCATGGTCTCGCTGCTTTTTCCTGCTTTTCTGTGCCTGCCTGCAAAACTTTCCTTACTGGTTCCCCCAGGACAGGATGGAGCAGTGTTCCTCCCATGCTCTCCAAACAGCTTTAATTGCAGCATGGAGCTGCATACAGTGTCATGTTCTGTAGTCTCAGTTTTCATTCTCAAGAAGCTCTGCTCGTAGCTTGGCTTTGCTCTCAGTGCTTGATATCAATGCAAAAACTTCTGCCTTTTCCCAAGCAGGGAAAGATTTTACTAGCCCAGCATGAAGAAATTAAAGGTGATGTTGTGTAAGAACAGGGAATGAGTTCTTGTCCAGGATGGGTTAAGAGTAAATAACCTAATGTTTTCCTGGTACCAGTTGAAGGACCCATGTGCTTTCACGTTTGAGCTCTCCTGGCTGGTATTCTGCCTAACTGTTGGTTCTTTCTTGCTAGGCACTTGTACGGTGGTCTGGGCCAGCTGACGGACGGTGTGCTAGGACTGGATGATTTCACACAGAGCCACCAGTACCGTGTGTGGCCAGGCTATGACTATGTTGGCTGGAAGAATGAGAGCTTCAGCACGGGCTCTGTTGAAATGGAGTTCCAGTTTGACCGACCACGGAACTTCACCTCCATGAAGGTAGTCAGCGTTGTCCCTCTTCAGCAGCCTGGGGCTGGCTTTGGGTCTGGGTGCTTCCAGATTGCCCCTTTGCATCCTCTTTCCAAAGCAGGAGGATACAAGGTGCCTGACAGCAGAGTCCACTGTAGGCAGAATTTGAGCAGGTGGTGTCCCAAGTTTGCCGATATAGAAAGGTGAACCCGAGGAGCACTTGCCTCTCCAGAACTCATAGAATCACAGAATGGTTTGGGTTGGAAGGGACCTCAAAAGATCACCTAGTTCCAACCCCCCTGCCATGGGCAGGCACACCTCCCACCAGCCCAGGTTGCTCCAAGCCCCGTCCAACCTGGCCTTGAACACCTCCAGGGATGGGGCAGCCACAGCTTCACTGGGCAATCTGTGCCAGTGCCTCACCACCCTCAGAGTGAAAAATTTCTTCCTAATGTCAAGTCTAAATCTCCCCTCTTCCAGTCTGAAGCCATTACACCTTGTCCTATCACTGCATGTCCTTGTAAAAAGTCCCTCCCTAGCTCTCCTGTAGCCCCTTTAGGGACTGGAAGGCCACAATAAGGTCTCCCCAGAGCCTTCTCTTCTCCAGGCTGAACAACCCCAACTTTTTGAGGGGTTCCAGCCCTCTCATCTTTGTGACCTCCTCTGGACCTGCTCCAGCAGGTCTACGTCCTTCTGACGTTGAGGGCTTCAGAGGTGGACACAATATTCCAGGTGGAGTCTCATGAGAGCAGGGCAGAGGGGCAGAATCCCCTCCCTCGCCCTGCTGGCCACATTGCTGGGGATGCAGCCCAGGATGCCGGTGGCTTTCTGGGCTGCCAGCACATGTTGCCAGTTCATGGTGAGCTTCTCCACCAGCACCCCCAAGTCCTCAGGGCTGCTCTCAATCCATTCTTGACCCAGCCTGGATTTGTGCTTGGGATTGCCCCAGCCCCACATGCAGGACCCTGCACTTGGCCTTGTTGAACTTTGTGAGGTTTGCACAGGCCCACTTCTTAGCCTGTCCAGGTCCCTCTGGATGGCATCCCTTCCCTCCAGCGTGTCACTCTCCTTTCAGTATTTGGCTTAAAGGAATAAAGAGCAGGCACCTGAGGCAGTGGTTAGGCAGCTGAGGTGGATTTAGGATGTAGGCTACTTACTGTCTGAGGGCTGCCTGACCCTTGAGGTGGCAAAGGAATGGGGTTGTGCTTCCATTTTGACCAAAAATTTCTCTGGATGCCTCAATCTTTGCTTGTGCTGTGGGAAACTACTTAAATACACAGGAAAAGGACGAACTGAACTTTGAGTCTGTAGTAAACAGCAGAAGCTTTTAAAAAGGTTTGGTGGCTTTTCTTGTAGAGATTTCAAATGAAGGAGAACCCACCACATCCTTAAGTAAATTGTTTTGGTGGTTACTTACCCTAGTTTTATTTTGTCTATTTTTAACTTGCAACCATTGGCTCTTAGCCTGCTTTTGCTGGCAAAAATAAAAGTCCTGCCTTCTCAGAAACTTTCCTGCTTCTACACTGTGATTAAGCCACTCTTAATTTTTGCTTCAGTAAACTGTGGGCTGAACTTCTCAATGCCCTCCCTGTGAGATCCAGGGTTGTTTCTGTAGCTATCTTCCAATCCTTTCTTTCTTTGCCAGTATTCTTTTGGATGCATAGCAACTGGAACTGAATGCAGGCTTTCCATCAAACTGCATAAAAGAATGGTACCACTTTCCTGCTTTTGGATGATTCTTCTTTGTTTATGAATCTTGTGATCGTATTAGCCCTCCTAGCCAACAGATAGGGAGCCAGCGTTCGTTAAGACTTTGGTATCATGCTAAAAGTCAGTTTGAAGTTATTGGTGTCCCAGTTAAAAGTCCAGCGTAGAAAGCATCACTTATATTTTGTTCCTGAGTTCACTACCCTGAAATGAATCAGTCCTGAAAACTTCAGATTATTTTAGGAAACTTTGATTATTTTTTTCCCCCACTTAATTTATTTTATTGCTAGTGATTCTGCCGTCTCTTTCAGATCATTGAAAAAGGTAGCAAATAACCTTGAGCTAGGGATACGTTCCTGTGAGGAAAAAGCCCTACAGAAGAATGATTTGTGCCCTAAAATTTGTAAGATTTACTAGTTGACGCTTTTTAATCAAAGTAATATAATTTGTGAGTTCATACTATGCTGATCGGAGTCAGATGTTATAATGAGTAAATCAACTGCCTTATAAAAATATTTTAAATCATGTAAACACAGTCATCCTGATCAACCAAACTCATAAGCTCATAAAAATAGCTACTTCATCTAGTATTTCATTATAAAGCTCTATTGATTAGCATAAATTATTCTTCATTCTTTATTGAATGTTCCCTGTTTCAGTTTTGCATTTATTTTGTACAGGCTAGGTGGTTTGTAAATGCTTTTTTGTATCTTCATACCTATTAGCTTTATTCCAGTTTTCTGAGCTTGCCCGGTATTCAATGAAGTATTAAAAATAAATGTTAGCAAATATTGCAACTGCATTACAAATTACTTAGGCTTGCATATTATAAAATTGGACATTAGTAGGCGGTGTTTGGAATAGAAAGTGTCTCTGTAGCAGTTCAAGATGTGAACATATCCAACTCCGGTCCAAATATGGCCCAAATTGTATATTGCAGGCTTCAGGCTTTCCTGCCTTGTTATGGATGACTATTTCTCCTTATTGAATAACATTGTCTAAGCTTCATCTGTTCCTAATTATATGCAAATACCCTTCTTTTGTCTTTTTACTGCTCATCAGGCCTGTCGCCCTCATTACTGCTTCACTGCTATTCACTGCAAGACCTCACAGAGGCCAAGCAATTAATAGGGTTCAAAGCTGCCCTTAGTTTGGAAACTGTTGTTGTCACAGTTGCTAATATTCTACCGTCATTAGGAAATAATTTCTAGAGTCACTAGGGAGCCACCGTGGCTATGAAAATGGAGCAGACTGAGGGATACCGAAGAGTTTAAGGGTCACCTTATTCCTTCTGGTTCCTGCTCACTGGCCACAGTGCCAAAATACTGTGGGCTGGATCTTCAGGACTGTGTGGCAGAATTTAAACTGTCACGATGGTTTGTGTAAAAAGGCGCAGGACAAGATTTGCATTGAAGAAAGACAGCGGAACAGTGTAAAGGATCCTTGCAAGCCTCGTCCCTCTCTGCGGAGCCTGCTTCCCTGGAAGTGCTGGAGGCCTGGGAGAGTGCCAGGTGTTTGGTGTTGATGGATCTGCAGTGCCAAAAGCCAGGGAGACAGAGATGTCAGTTTTATGCTGGGACCTCTTGGTTTGGGTGCAACCCAAGAGCCGGAAGGGAGAAAGCTGCTACCAGCTCTTGGGAGGGTAAAACGAACCTCCCAAATACAGAGGTGTGAGGTCAGCCTGAAAGCAGTTTGTGAACTGCTTAGTCTGAAGTGGACCGTGTAGAGCTGTAACTCGGAGATGAGAGAGGATGTCTTTGTTTTAGTGAGATGTTAGCTTGGCAGCATAGTGATTAGTGATTGCACTTTAAATTCCAGCATCATTAGCTACACCAGTGGTGCTGTTGGAGCAGGGCCAACCTGATGATGTACTGAGCCATCAGGAGAAGCTGATGGGTGCAGGCTTACATGATGCTGTAAAGAAAACCTAGATCCTCAGTTGTCTTCAAGGAGCACCCACAGCAGAAGAGCTGCTATGTGTCAGGGGGATATCTTCTTCGGCTTGCACATACTGCTTGGTAATTTTTTTGGAAGAAATCAGCTTAGACTGCAGATAGTGAAGGCTTTCTAGAAGAGGCTAGAGCCCACATGTGGTTTGCTTTCTGCTCTTAGGAGATATGTTTGAAGAGAATTGGTCTGTGAGGCTTCAGATTGGTACAGGGTTTGTTTGATTGATTTTTATATGGGCCTTTTGAAGGGCCCGCCCAAATTAGACCCTTAATGTAGCTTTTGCAGGTAAAGCTAAGAGCTATTTAGAAAGAAGTTTTTCACTTTGAGGGTGGTAACAGGTTGCCCAGAGAGGTTGTTGAGGCCCCATCCCTGGAGGTGTTCAAGGCCAGGCTGGACGTGGCCTTGGGCAACCTGGTCTAGTGGGAGGTGTCCCTGCCTATGGCAGGGGTGTTGGAACTCGATGATCTTCAAGGTCCTTTCCAACCTAAACCATTCTATGATTTTATGAGTCTATTTCAGAATCACTTTTTGCACAAATGTTCTTGTTGCGCACTATGAGTGGATGAAGCTATACTGGAACAAGTCACTCATTCTGGGGTAGGAGTATTCATACAGGGAGATATCAGAAATAGAAAAACTTCATGAACAGAAAATCCCTGAGGCTCGATTTAAGTTTCAGTAAGCCTTCCTCCTGTCTGATCGATCTGTTCTCTTCTTCCTAGGTGCATTGTAACAACATGTTTTCCAAGGGGGTGAAGATCTTCCAGAAGGTGGAGTGTCTGTTCAAACCACGCCTGATTGCAGACTGGGAGTCCGAACCTGTTGGGGTGGCAACTGTTTTAGATGACAAAAACCCCAGTGCTAGGTTTGTGACTGTCCCCCTCAATCAGCGTGTAGGTAAAGCCATACTTTGCCGCTTCTACTTTGCTGACACCTGGATGATGATGAGTGAGATTTCCTTCCAGTCAGGTGAGTATTCCTCCAAGTCAGGCAGATCTGGGGAAGCACAGAGAGCAAAAGAGATGGTGTGGAGGTGCAGGACGTGGGGATAACATGAGTGTAGGGCACTGTGGGGCTACATGATAGGAAGGAGGAGGTGGTAGAAGCACTGAGAGGGCTGGAAGGGCAATGCAAGTGCAAAAAGGTCCAGTCTACAGTGGATGCTTTTCAGGCTGATACTGATGCACATGTACAGAAGCACAACCAGTGCAACCAAAAATTGGACTATAGAGCATGTCTTTTTGAGACAGCTGCATGCTGCTTATGGGCTTTATTTTTACTCCTCTTTACCAAGTTTTTTGTTATGAATAATTGAAGTAATCTACAGACGATGATCAAGTTAGCAGATTGTGGGAAAAAAAAAAAGAGGCTGACTTTTTTTTTTTCTCAAGTCGTAACTGTGATGCAGACAGAAGTCAGGGCCGTGAGGTGCTTTAAAAGGCTCCAGAAGGGGATGGACAGGGTCTTGGAGAAAACTGCCAGCACTGATAGTGAAATGATCTGGCTGTAGCTCCCTAGTTGAAGGTCCCTAATGAGCTATAGTGAGAGAACGTTTCTGGGGAAGGAGTGCTCTGATTGCAGCTTGCTGCTTACCTTGCTGACAGCAGCCCCTCCTGGCTGCCCCCTCCTTCTCATGCATGGGACTGGGAGGGCACTGGGCTGCGATGACTGTTCTTACCATGCTAAAGTGGAAAAAAGAAAAGCTCTTGCTGCAGCTTTCTCTGTCTGGCTGAGCTCAGGGAAGGGTCCTGCACACACTGGCGGTTTGTTGTGGTCAGGAGGTACACACAGTGCAGTGGAGAAGCTCATTCCTGTGGGTGTGCTGGGAAGTGCTGAGTGTGTCTCTGCTGATGCTGTTCCTGACCTGCTGTGTGGGTCTCAGCCTGGTACTGCTGCGGGAGGCAGGAGTGGTGGTTGGGATTGCACTGACTGCTGGCAGGAGCAGGGAGGTTGTTGAACTGACCCCTTCCCTTCCTTTCCACAGACATGGAGAGCGTGAATCCTAATTTTGTTACGGTAGCCACAAGCACAACGGATCTCCTGGAAACAGAGTGCAACGTTACTGAGGGGACCTGGGGTAAGGACTTCTATTACGTAGCCATGCCAAGGGCTCAAGTGTCAGGGGGTTTCACAGTAACATCCTGGTTAACCTGGTCTATCCTTCCATTTCTGGAGATCTGGGGTATGGCCTGGTTATTGCCCTCAGGCACAGAGCTGCATTTTAGAGTCCTCTGAGCCTCAGCTATTTCATCTTCCCTCAGCTGGCCAAGGCTTCCTCAGAGCAAGTGGGCTGAAGGCTTATATGCAGCCAGTGAAACTCTAAAAACTGTCTGATCTATCATGGATCCATCGCAGGAATCTGTTCCAATGCTAAGAACAGTCTTTGATTGCAGAAGTCCTCTGTACAATTTTAACTTTGAGCCTCCAAATTGAGAATTTCTGATGAGAGCAGAATGTAAACACAGCTAATGTTAATGCTCAGGAAGCTGCCTAAGGTCTTTTCTGTACCAGGGACATAGAGGAAGGGACGTGGTGGAAGTTAGCCAGCACAGATAACAACCTATGCTTTGTTAACTCCAGATTCTTCATACCTCTGTGATTGCAGAAACCACATCTTCTGTAACCAGCACCTGGATAGGAGAGAAAGCAGATGACTCCAATACCTCCATCCTCGTGGGCTGCCTTGTGGCTATTATTCTTCTGCTCCTGATGATTATAATCATTATTCTTTGGAAGCAGTATGTTCAAAAAAGGTTGGAAAAGGTAATACAATGGGGCTATTTTGCAGACACAAGTTCAGTATTAAGTATTAACCCTAATGATCTCAGAGTGGAAAGCACAGGGTTTCCACAGCTCCATGAAGCAGCTAAAACTCTGCTCCCACAGCAGGGGAGGATGCCAGTCCTGTCCAAGATGTTACTGGAAATTGTTGTGGTTGCAGCCAATACATTACTTAACAACTGAGCATCGCCTCAGCATCTTTTTTTCCTCTTCTGCAGGCCCCACGTCGAATCCTGGAGGAGGATGCCACAGTTCGTCTCTCCTTCTACAGCTACACCATTGCCAACAACCAGACGCAGATCCATCAGTCAAATCCCACCTATGAACGTGCTTTCCCACTGGATTTGGAATATCACCAGCCAGCTACATTGCTCCAAAAGCTTCCAGAGCTCTCCCAAAGTGCAGAGGATTCAGGTAATGTAATCATCAGTCTCCAGAAGTTACATATTTATTCTTTTATTATTTCTCTCAGATTTTAAAATGTGCCACTTCTCAGTGTCTAAGTAATCTTCTCTGACTCCTGTGCAATACATTACTAACCCAGGGACCTAAGACAATATTCTGGAGCTCTGAAACTTTTTAGCACTAACTTTGTCAGATGGAGTACCAGGCCCACTAGAGGGTGGTGGCCTTTTATTGTTCTCTTTGAAGACTGTGTTTATACATTAGACAGGTCATTGTTTAGGAGCTGGTTTTAGCAATCACACGTTGTTTGTCTCATCAGCCCCTCGGCAGTGGAGTCGCTGCCTACAGCACTCCTGGGCTGTCCAGACTGGCTGGTGAAGACCTTTAGCACCTCTCCCTGCAGCAAGGGCTCTTTGAAATTGCCTTAGAAAAAGCAGAGGGAAATGCAGCAGAGTTGTCAGTGGTGCGCTGGCTTCCAGCCCCTGGGGAGCTTTTGGACGCATGCAGAAGGGAACGTTTCCAACAGTGTTTTGTACTCAGTGATGGCAGTGCTGATTAGTGAATGGAAGGGCAGTGATGCATTCCTCAAGCACTGACAAGTTGCTAAGATCCAGCATTATACTACACGGGAATATTGATTTGGATTGAGTCAGGATGTGAATTTGAAGCAGAGCAAATGTTCTGTGTAATTCTGACCATACAGGGAGTTAGTTATCCCATGATATTTATGTGAATACACTGTAAGAGGTAGTGTAGCATGCTAAGAGTACGTGAAAAATGGAAACCTCGATAGTTCTTGTTGCAGAAGGGAATCCAGAGCAAGTTTGATGTTGCTGATGACATCCCTGCGTCAGGTGAGGGAAACGTAGCATATTTAGGATGAATCAGAAACAGGAAATCACTTCAGACTCATGTGTCCATGTCTGGGCAAGAACTTTAGCTCTTATAACTGCATAGAGCGGGCAGCTGTTTAACATGAATTCACTGGCATCTTGCAGGTATTCTGGTGTCTGTGGAAGTGCAGCTTGTTCTGGTTTAAGCCCTAGTTAAAACAAAGCAGAGTCTTCCACCTGGATGTACCTTGGTACAAGGAAGTGGGCGTGCAGCTAGGCTAAATTCCCAGGGGTCTGCAGGATCAAGAGGAGTGGAAGCCAGGCCATACTGGTTTTATGGGACTGAGCGTGTCTGAGTCCACCTGTCTTTGGTTTCCCCTTAGTGTGCAGTGGGGACTATGCTGAGCCGGACCTGACCAAGTCCACTCCTCACCAAGGCTTTCAGAACAATGTTCCTCACTACGCCGAAACAGATATTGTCCACCTGCAAGGTGTGACCGGCAACAACATGTATGCAGTCCCAGCCCTCACTGTGGATTCACTTACCAAGAAGGACATCTCAGTGGGTGAATTCCCACGGCAGCAGCTACGACTCAAGGAGAAGCTGGGAGAAGGACAGTTTGGAGAGGTACAGCCATTCTCTTACACACTTCCTCCAACAGAAAGGAGATGTGTGGCACAGTGAAACTTCTGAGCTGCCTCTCTGGCAGTGCTTCATATTTGGGGGCTGAGGGACCTGCATATGAGTATTTTATTTAATATTTGTCTTTGCTGTTGGGGAAAGCTGATGTCCCTTAGGACAGGCTTCAGAGAGCCCCATTCTCCACCTGTGAGGCTGCTGATGGTACCACATGAGTCTTTCTCAACTGATGAGCTTGCAAACTACTTCTGTTCATTGTCTATATCCCCATTTATGACCCTATGGAAAAGGCCTGGGGGTGGGAATTCAGACTGTTTCATGGTCATCCGTGGATATCTCAAACATGCAGTGGCTGTCACCCACCTTAAGGCATCTGAGTTTGAAAACTATAGCAGCGACTCCAGCCAAGACAGATTGATCTTCGCTGTAAAAACAACTTTCCCATTAACAAGGGGAGGTTCTGGTGGGACTCTGCACACTGGCCCAAGCAAAGACAGATGTTTCCCGAGCACTGTGGTGCCCTCACATATTCTCTAGCATTGCTGCTTGCTCAAGCCCCAGTTTGTGTCAGAAGCCTCAGGCAGCATGATACATACATCTGTCATCTACTAAGCTTTCTCTTTACTCCTTGTGCTGCCTTTGAGCTGTGAATGTTTTCACCTCGCCTTTGCTTTTCTCCCTGCTTTGTTTCCACACCATCCCTATACTAAGCCACGTCTTCCCCTCACCTGCTCCCACTCTGCAACTGTCTCTGTCCTTCCCAGCTTTTGCTCATTGACAGCCTTAAATTCTACCTGTCTGTTAGATTTTGCCAAAGAACAACCCTTCACTGATTTCTTCCTCGACTGTGATGGGCCCATCTTTATAGTTCCTCCCTTCTGACAGCACGCTTTCCCTACCACAGCCCCTCCCCTGTCCCCCTCGCTTTCTGGATCGCTCAGTGTATTGGAAAAGTGCTGACATATCCTTGACCTCTTCACCTGGCTGTCTGTGCAGTCCTGTCTGCTGTCGCCTGGATCCTGCCCTGTCTTGGGCTGTGCTCCAAAAGTGAAACAGAGGGGCTTTTTTCTCATTGTTTTGTTTCTGGTTTCTCCTTCCCTCTTGTTCCTGTCCTAATAACTGTCAAAGTTTTCTCCTCCTCTTCCTTTGTGTTGTCAAAGAGCAGCAGCCAGGCTCTCCAGCTCCATTTTCCTTGGAGATTGATTCAGAGCCTGTTCCTTTCCTCACATCACAGGCCCTTTCCCTCGCTTTTGCAAATGTGCTGTATCACATTCTCCCTTCTCTCCTTCTCACCTCCTTAGTTTTTACCAAACTGGTCATTATCATATGCTCTGCTCCACTTCTCTGGCTTAGTGTGCAGTCTTGATTCTAGCGACATGGCTCATTGCTTTTTTTTTTTTAACCTCTCCACTCAGACCTTCCTTCTCTTTCAAGCTTTTTTCTTCCTTGCTCCCAACAAGCCACTCCCTGAACTCAGTGACACATTACCTGTGCTTGTAATATATGCACTTAGCACCACGGCTCTCTTTCTTATTCCTAATCTCGTGACTGTACTTTCACCACAGCAGATTTCATTCTCCGTGTAATTGCAGCAGCATCTTTGTACCTTTGTTTCTCTTCTGTTGGTTTGTCTCATTTCTCTATGCTGTCTCCTTTTTCACCTCACCATGCTTGTCACGTAAGTTCTTGTGCTTTCTTCGTATAAAATTCATTAAGATCCCATTACATTCCCCTCACTGCTCCAAGTCTTTGACTGACACATCCAGTCTGCTCTGCTCCTCCAGTCCTTTTTCCTGTCCCACACACTCAGGTCTGTCTGCTTTCCCCACCCCAGCATCTCTTGCCCAGTTCTCCAGTTGAATATACGTTCTGATAAATTCTTAAGCCAAATGTCTTCTCACCCCCTTTCTTACACAACGGTAATTTTATGGCAGTAATTTTGTCTTTATTCATTCATTTATCTGAAGAAGCTTGGCATTCTGTGTACTCATCAGAGTATTCATCTCTGGGTATATTCACAGGTGAGGCGTTCACATCACACACATGGACACACACACGTGTGCACGCACACACTTTTGTCCTTTTTTTTTTTTCCTGGAATTGGAGATCTTTGGATAGCTGTCTGTAATAGCTAGCTGCTCCTCAGTTCAGTTTGAGTGATGACTGAAGCCAGGCTGCAGGACAGTTCTGTACACCTATGGCTGGTGTGATGTGCTGTACATGCCAAACCTCTGCAGCCATGCTGTTTGCATGCACATGTAGAGTAAAGCAGACAACTCCAGGCACAGTGGTCTTCCTGAACATCTCCAGTACTTGCTGGGCAAATTGGACTGCCCCAGTAACGTACTGCAGCAATCTGTATGTGTGCAGAAAATTCAGTACATTGGGGACCCATCAGGCTGCAATCCACATCCACTTCTACGTCATGGGCGATATATAATGTATGTACACGTTTTGTGCAGGATCTAGGGCCAACCTATGGGCTATTTCTGATCAGAACAGTCACCTTCATTAGATCATTCACTTGGTCCTTCTGCCAGTGATGACCAAACTGATGACCTCAATGTGACATTATTTCCCTCTGGTTTTTGGCCTGTGCATACTCTCATAGTTGCCTCTGCCTTCTACCCTGCAGGTGCACCTTTGTGAAGCCGATGGCCTGCTGGAATTCCTGGGAGTCTCGTCTACAGAATTCACTCACCAGCCAGTTCTCGTGGCAGTGAAAATGCTGAGATCAGATGTCAACAAAACAGCCAGGTAAGCGCATCTGCGATGCTGACCATCTGAGAAGGAAAGCAAATACTCTCCAAGTTTCACATAGGTTAACCCAGGTGACTTCTGTAAGAGTGTGTTGTGTGTCTTTGGTGTATGTTTGTGTAAGGACCAGAACACAAGCAGGGAGTGGAGGACAGGAATAGATGTAACATCAAACTGAAATACTGCATTAATCCTGTTTGCTGGGGAAGGGGTCAGCGTTGAACACAAGCACAGAACCAGCTTTCAAATCTGCTGTGTGCAGATGTGTAAATGGCTATGAACAGAGATTTTCTTACATGCTACTTCTGCTTTCCTTAAACAAAGGAATAATTTAGGATTCGAACGTGTGTTTTCTGTTTTACAAGAAATGATTTCCTGAAGGAGATCAAGATCATGTCACGGCTGAAGAACCCAAATATCATCCGGCTTCTGGGGGTGTGTGTCCGTGATGACCCACTGTGCATGATAACAGAGTACATGGAAAATGGAGACCTCAATCAGTTCCTGTCGCAGAGGGAGATCTACAGCAAATTTGCCATTTCAAACAATATTCCCTGCGTCAGGTAAGAGGAGCTGCCCTGTTTGGGACAAATCAGCAATACAGAGCTACCAGTTTAATCTGCTGTGCCTTCCAGATGGTGACCTTCCTCAAGCCTGGCCATTGCCACGGCACATGCCGTGGACACGAGTCCTGCTTTGCGTGGGAGGTTGTTCTTGAGGCCTCTGGAGGTCTGTGTTCCCGTGAGGTGTCCCTGACTGTGGGATATTCTGGTCACAGTGACCATCTCAAATGTATTGTTTACTGATGTGACCATCTGCTTATGTTAGTGGGCTTGCCTCAAATATTTCATTAATATTGGAAGCCAGTTGCGTTACAGCAAGAATTTTGGGATGACAATCAAGAATGTCTCTTAGGCTTTTAAGAAGGTTCAGATGTTCTCTGGACGTCTGAAAAATATTACACGAGGGGAGCTGAGCGTAGGAAAGATTTCATCAGCCAACAGAAGGAGAATATTTGGCAAAGAAAACCATTTTCTGTCAGTGGTGGCAGTCATCTCCCTCCTCTGTGGAAGGATTAAATCTAACATAAAAGCATCTCTGCTATTGCAGAAATCCTTTCCTCAGAGGAGAGTTGTGTGTAGGACTAACGTGTATTCTGCTCGATAAAGAAACCTGCACTGATCAGAAATCACTGCATTGCTTAGCCTTTGGCATGCACCTCCCCAAAGGATTACATTTGTTTATAGTTCAAGAAGGCAGTTAGAGCAAGTTCCATTGAAGGACAGGACAGGAGATGGCTGGGGCTTACTATGTTGAGACACCACCAGCGGTTCTACCAGTGCCTGGCAGTGGTCGGGGTCCTGTTGGGGAGCATTAAATGGGCAGTCATGACACAGCAGGAACTGTAGGATGGGAGAGGGTTTGCACCTAAGAAACATATTCCAGCACTCTCCGGTCTCCTGCCCTTTCTGCCTTTTTGAAACAGTTTTCACCTTTAGACTTGTGGCTTTTTTCCCAGCCAGAGCCTCAAACTGTCTTTTCTTCATCTCCTCCTCACTCCTCATCTGACTTCAGCACTGTCACTCCTTGTTGTTCTTCCTTGGTTTCCATTACTTGGCTCTACCTCTAGTTTTTCTTCCTCTCCAGCTGATCCATCAGCCTCTCCTTTTGTCCCTTCCAGCCCGATACAGTTTCACATTAAAGGAAGGCCGGTATGACTAGCTCAGATATCTGTCTATACAGGAGTTGTTTACTGATAGTGAAATGAATCCCCCTGCTAAAGAGTGCAGATTGTCTGTGCCGGTGCCTGTGGGCGTGTGATTGACGGGGTAAGGTCCAGCCGTCCCACCCATCTCTCAAGCTCAATACTTGGCACACCAAATGTGGTGACCAGCCCTTTCCCGCAGAGGGGTTATGCATATTTAAGTCCTTATGGCTCTTTGGTATTTGAAATGCATCTCCCTGCTGTCTCTCTGGTTATTTTGCAAATCATGAAGATGAGTCCACTGAGAGGTGTCTCCCGTCCTGCCCATCTGTGTGCAGAGCCGCACACATCAAGCCCTGCAGAGCTGGCTGAGCAGGGGGGCAGGGGGCCAAAAGATGTTGCTGGGAGCCTGCCAGGGTGCAGGTGGGACAGCAGAGACTGGGCTGCTTGAATGGGAAGAGCAACAGCCGCAGGGAGGGGGACAACTGCAGCTGAGCAGGGAAGCAGGGAGAAGGTGGGGTCTGGAGGCTATGCCCGCTCCTATGTGAAGAGCCAACAATCAGGTTAACAAGGTACAAGGGGGTGGCAGAGTTCCTGATCTGCGGACACAACAGGTCCACCCAGCTCAGGAGAAACGTCGAGCCAACTGTGGGACTGGACCAAGTGTCCCCTAGCTGAGTTGTGGTGTGCACCATGCTGAAAGGCTGGGAGGGAGGTGGTGCCCAGACCCTCCTCCTGCCAGCGCTCTGGCAGGGGCTGCCTTTGAATCTCCGTAGCAGTAGCTTAGCTGTTAATTACCACAGACCGATCGGATATATAGTCATTAGATGCATGACATTATTGTAGTTTAGATAACTTGGTAGTGCTTTTCTCATTGTCACTAGAACACAAAGAGGAGGAGACTAAGGCTTTCTTTTTCTGAGTTTTATCAGAGAAATAGTAACTGTGAACAGTTTATTAGAATTGTTGTGACAAATGCTTGGTTGTGTGAAGCATTTGAGCACGCACAGTGGGAAACAAGCCGAGCATCCCAGAGTAATAGTGTGTGAAGAATGATGAAAGTCAGATGGTCCGAATTCTGTCTGTGCATCATGCAACTTTATTAATGTTATCTCCATTTTGCTAAGGGGGGAATTAAAATTATATTAGACGGAAAATGCATCTGTTTATATTTTCAGTAATATTAACCATATTAAAAAAAGTAAGATCTCTTTAATGTTAAGTGACATACTTATATTAATGTAAGCATGCAATAGTGGCTGTGTGTGAAATACTAAGCTAAGCAGTTTTTTAGATAGGAGATTCTGAGATTGTACACCTTAATTTTTCATGTCTCTCTGCAAAAAGTTGGTGCTTTGATGCATAAACTCTTTGAAAATCTTGAGATTAACGCTTGATACTAAAAAAAGAATCTAAGGGGTGTCAAACTCTAAGGGCCCTGAATTTCAGGGACAGCTTGTCTGTTCTTGCTGAGTCAGCTCAGGAACTTGGCTCATCCTGACAGGTGGGGGGGATAATGCCCTGAAACTAGACTGTTTAGTTTCACTGTTATGGTACAAAAGAAACTGATGGATCACTGTAGTACATCAAATACAAGGTCAAGCAGTAGGAAACGTCAAGGAAGAGTTGAGTGTGGAGAACTCTATTGATTTTTTTTTTCTTTCTGTTTTGGTTTCCTTTAATGCAGCTACTCTAACCTGCTGTACATGGCCACCCAGATTGCCTCTGGAATGAAGTATTTAGCATCTCTGAATTTCGTGCACAGAGATCTGGCAACTCGCAACTGCCTGGTGGGGAACAACTACACCATCAAAATTGCGGACTTTGGTATGAGCAGGAATCTTTACAGTGGAGATTACTACCGTATCCAGGGAAGAGCCGTACTGCCCATACGTTGGATGGCCTGGGAAAGCATCCTGCTGGTAGGGACTGCACAAAGCCATTCTCTCTCCCTTCCTCTGATTCTTTATTTACTGTCCCCCTGGAATGGTAACACGCGTATGTGTAACGGTCCTTATAGCATCAAAACATATGCTACAGATGGCCCCAGGTGAGATGTCCATTAGATTGCGTTAGACATAACTCAGATCCTGGAAAAGGAGCATGTCCTTGCAGATACAGCACAGATCGTCTGGGGCATAATTCCTGTTCTGTGCCTGGCATTCAGGATTCCTGCTGGAATCATAAGGAAATTGCCTTTATGTGATTATTTCCCCAGCTGTGAAGCTGAGAGGGACAGGGACAGAACTTCATGGGTTTTGAGTGCCAAGTCTGATTTTGAGGTGGGGGTTTTGTTTCTTGTTTAAGGGTCCTGCTGTCTCCCCTTAGGATATTGTCCAACAGCCCAAACACATCCAGTCTGGAGGCAGTTCCTTAATATTCAGCCCCATATTTCCTTCTCAGACTAGTTGGTGAGATCACCTGGTTATACTTTCTTACAATAGCCTCTCCAAGTACCCAGACAAATTGTAATTATCTTTGCTATAAAGCCCTAAGCTTTTCTAAATTCACCCTATTTTCCTGGTTACAGCTGCATCTAAACTATTAATCACTCCCTTCTTCCTTGCGTGAACATCTTCCAAACATTTACAGACTGCTTGGCTTGCCAGATAAGCCTGGGCAATCTGGGTCCTGGATGTTTTCTGTCCAAGCAGGCCCTCTGGCCCCCAATTGTTTTCTGTTATTTTCTGAGCACTCTTTAGCTTCTTTTTACTTCTTCAGAAACACATTGTTCCAAACACAGCCAGTTTGGGCACATTTTTTGAAGACAGAAAACAGGGACAGTGAGCAGACTGTCACCAACTTCTTACATGTGCAAAGATCAAAATTATCTTGGCCTTTCTCTAAGAGTCTGGAGTCTGCTTCGCCTCTGCTTTCACCCCAAGGGCTTTGCTTCCTGTTCAAAGGCTTTTCTGTGCTGCAGCGCTGTTTCGGGTGGAGGTAGGCAGCAGCTCTCTGCCCCCCTGCCACAGTCCATGTTCCTACTGCTGCAAATACAGACTTTCTCAGGAGGGACAGTAGTCTCTGGCTTTCTCTGAGCCTTGATCCCTGTTTCAAGAGGTTTCCCCGGTGAAAGTTGCCCCTTCTTAGAACTGTCCCTGGGGTCCCACAGACACACTGCTCCTGCCCCACAAAGCAGCAATGTCCTACCTCGGTCCCTTTGTGCATTGCTGAGAGCAGGTCACCTGCTTTGCTGTCTCTTTTTCCCAGGTATGAATTCTGTACCCTCGTGTTTTGCTGCAGGGAGTGTAGACTGAGATGGGTTTTTGCTGAATGTGTGCTGTGAGCACCCTGGGCTTAACTACGTCCTTTCTGTTCACAGGGCAAGTTCACCACAGCCAGTGATGTCTGGGCATTCGGGGTCACCCTCTGGGAGATGTTCATACTGTGTAAGGAGCAACCGTACAGCCTCCTCTCAGATGAGCAAGTCATTGAGAACACAGGAGAGTTCTTCCGGAGCCAGGGCAGGCAGGTAAGAAAGCAAACGTGACCTCTTCTTCCTTCACTTGACCTGGTGACATCCAAGTGGATCTCCGTAGGGCCTTTCTACTGGCCTTACGTCATCTGCAGAAGTCTCTGCTTCTATTGCTAATCTCTTCAAGTGTGTCCTGCCTCTCTTCCCCTTCCTCCAGACTCATTGCACCGGCTTTCCTTTCTTGGAGTCCCACTGGAAGAACCTCTCGGCCCTGTCCTGTGCTTGTTCCTTATAAGCCACTTCTTCTATTTCAATCTGCCCTTGATGCACAGTCCTCCTCAGCTTTTCTGGGCTCTCCTACAAAACCCTTCTGCTCTTTTCCTTTTGTCAGGTCTCTCTCCCACTAGCGTTTTCTCTGAAAGACGAGGAAGCACTTACTGAGGTGGGGAAGGAGGAGTTGTCAGTGCCCAGGGGTTTGATACTCGCTGTAATATCTCCACGTAGGCTGAGGAGCCTTTGGCCATCTCTAGTTGCTGAAGGGCTTTTCCGTGCCATTGTCCTCCCTTCCAAACTCCCAGGCAGGACTGTGCACTCTGCTGCAGCGACCTTCCATAGATACCAGGGGTGATGCAGGACTATCCAGCACCTCTGTACTGAGGATCGCTGTACCCCAGTGGAGTGCCAGTTTGCTGTTCTCCCAAAATTCACCTTTAGCACCAAACAAGTTAAAGGATTAAGGGGAATAAAATAATGGAAGGTTTTATTCACTATCTCCCAAATACTAATGATTTGGTGAAGAGCATAAAAGATGTATATTGAAATGAGAGGGGGGGAGGAAAAATCTGCCAAGCTGTGCTTTAGATAAGCTCTAAAAGGTCTTTTTTCTGTCTCTGCTAACAAGCTGTCACGATGCTTAGAAAGCCTCATGGGTTGTCTACGGTGAGTGAAAGTATTTGGATTTTATTGTGGTAAATTTGGTTTTGGTTTGTGTTTTGCTGTCACTTGGAAGATGAATCTTTCAGAAGCATTCATGTTTCCTGGGGGACAAAGGACTGTTTTGTGACCAGCTCATCAAACAAATTGGCAAAGTGTCTGCAGTACCATTTGAGATGGCATCAAAGCTCCATCCAGACTTCACTGTCAGATTCACGCTTAATGGGTTTCAAACATTGCATGATGGCCATGTCTTGTAAACCAAGAATGAAACTGTCCTTTTGGTTTTAACTTAGTAGAGGTTCAATTCTTTTATGAAAACCCCACTGAAATAGTTGTATTTTCCTTCTTTCAGATCTATCTCTCCCAGACTCCTCTGTGTCCTAACCCTGTGTTTGACCTGATGCTGAAATGTTGGAGCAGGGATATAAAAGATCGTCCCACTTTTGACATGATTCACCACTTCCTGCTAGAACAAATGGAATCAAACATTTGACTCCAAGAGACAAACTGTTGAGACCAGAGTGACTTTGGTGTCTCTGCCTGTACCTCATGGGAAGATGGTCAGGCCACCTCGCTCTCCTCCCTTGACTGTTCCGTATTTAAGTTGAGATGTCCATGGCAGCTGCTCATTCTATTGGCCATGGTCTGACACGCAGGACCAGAGGATCTCATTTGGTTGAAAAATCATCTCCTCTTCTGAATCATTTCCTGGGAATACTGTGAGAGGGGTTTTATTAGATACCCGTACACCTTTGGGCAAAACGAATGAGTAAAACTGAGGGACTTGGAGCTCTCTGCTGGGTGGAATAGAAAACTACCGGTCGGTGAGAGCACTACCACTCAAGAACAGATTTCTAGAAGTAAAGACTTCAGTCTTCTAAAACTATTCCATTAAATCAAATGGAAGTCTTGTGCACATTAGCGAGTGTTTCTGTATGCTCTTGCTACAGACAATATGTATAGTGAGAGACTAGAAATGCCTGGAGCTAGGGAATGGTTTAATGGACTTGAGAACTGACAGAGCTGGATTTAGCAACCCTTTGGAAGTAATGCTACCAGGGTCTACGGAGGACGCTGATAGAAGAGTCCAAGATCATGTTCTTTTTTCCTGTGGTTGTTAAGCACTGCTTTTGTTATATATGTGCGTTTTCCCCACACTGGATTTTTTTTTTCTAGAAAAAAAAATTTGAAAATGAATGTTAAAGGTCATGGGAAGGTCACTATGGTAGAAGATCTTCTTTTGACCTACAAATTAAGGCTAGGGTAGGGAGTTTGTATTGAAAAGTAGCTGATACTGTACTACTGTCACTATGTAGATTTATTAGCCTAATGAACTTGTAGCCACAATGGACTGATGTGCAATTAATCCTGTATAAGTACCCATTAATATGAGATCTCTAAGTCAATGCTGTTACATGTGCAGAGGGAACTTAGATTTGGTGAAACTCTATGGCTGAGAGCAGAACCCGCTGTGTCACTTGTCATAGCTCATGCGAGAGGAAAAGGAGCAGAGTACGGGTCTTCCCCGGCACACTCCTGCGCACACGCGCTCCTGTACATTTGTCTGCCATCGGCAGTTCCTCCTCAGGTCTGCAGCAGGGTTGGTGCTGTCGGCCAGGCAGATGCACTTCGGCCCAGGCTCCTTTATTGCCGCGCTCCAATCTGGCATCAGGAGATGGGACTGGCATATCCCCTTAGCTTGGGTTTGCGTTTTATTTTGGATGCTCCCTGCACAACGCGACAATTTACTCATTGAACTTGGGGTTGTTTTTTGTTTGTCATGTCACAAACGGCTCATTCTCTGGAGGGTTTTAGAGGGCTCTGAAATCCATTTGGAGTGAGTTACAGAATTCAGCTCGTTTCTACAATACATCCATTGTGGATTTACCAGGTGCCTGGGGAATACTCTGCTATTCCCTCTCTAATCGTTTAGCAAGATACTTAGGACCAAACCAAATATTTCATAAGCTGGGAGAAGATGGAAGCTCCTTTAAACAGCATCCAGCATAGCATATATTTCCAGTAAAGGTTATAAAGATAATTTTTATCTTAGCCACAAGCATAGTGTGAATGGCTGTCTGTGCTACGAGCTCTGTAAGAGGGCACTGCTGAGAGAGGGAATGTCGAAACAGTTATAATATGAGGATAATTGTTAGTTGAAAGAAAAAAACCTGCTTCTGAACGGGCAGATGCCAGGATGGAGCGTGGCATGGCTGTGTCTGCTCCCTGGGCAGAACAAACTCAGTTGTGAAGTTTCCCGGTTGCAGCTCACTTGATAGGATTGTGCCCAGGTTGTCCTGCTGCAGACCCAGCGTGGGGTAGATGTGTTGGTGTTTCCATCCGAGCTGCTCCTCTGAGCCCCCTTTAGGTGCTGAGGAGCCGGAGGGTCCAAGTCATCTCATCTTCCTGTGAGGGCTACACGGGCTCAGGTGAATCTCACCCCCAAATAGGTTTTGTTTGTTGTTTTCTCCTGTGACTAGAGGGGCCCAGGGTGAGCTGCTGTTACACGTGTGTGCCGTCTATCTGGAGCGGGGTGATGGGAGTCAAAGCCAGCGTGGTCCCTGCTGCAGCCTGTTGGGCACTGGTGGCTGGCAAACCATGCATCGATGGTATTTTTGGAGTATTTCTGTCCTGTCCCAGAAAACGTACCCAAGTAATACACAGCTGTGTGCATGATCTCCTGTGCTTCGGAGTTCAGAGATACCAGAGTGCTGTAACATCACCTGGATGGGCTTTGTACTTCTGTTATGTCAGGACATGCTGTTCCTCCGTTGACATGTTGACATACGAAGTTTCTCTCATATCAATAAATTCTAATGATAACCTTGACAAAAGTGAATCTCTACTCTTTTACCCAGGTGTCTGCACTGAGGACTGATATTTTGGTCTGATTATTCAGTAGCTCTTTGGTAAGCGTGTGACCCCCAGGTTTGGAAGGAGCAGCCACTGGCCGTTTAAAGGGATGAGCTTTGAAGGGAGTTTCTGGAAATGCTGGGAGGATGCTGGTCTGAGCCCCCGTGGGCTGGTGGGACCTGCACCGCCCTGGGATCATTGCTTGGTGCCGTGAATACGGTGCTGTGTTTTAGTAAGCAATTTTTTATCTTCATATTAAACTCAGAAGAAGATCCAGGCTGGGAAGAACCTTTGTAGGTCTCTTACAGATTGTTCACTGAAAGCTGAGCTAACTTTCAAGCTCCACTGGGGCGCTCTGGGCCTTGCCCATCTGGGCTATGAAGATCTCCAAGGATGGAGATGCCAGCACCTCCCCTGACCCTGTCCCAGGGCTATGCTGCTCCCATGGAGAAGTTTCTCCTTGTGTCCAGTGGGCCTTCCCTGTGTTGCATCTTGTCCCTGTTTCCTCCTGGTCTTCCACTGCGCACCTCTGAGAAGAGCCGTTGTACCCCTCGCAGACCCATCCACCCTGCAGACCGGGGATTGTTGGAGATGTCTGCCCCTGACCAGAGCTCAGGTAATTGGGCAAACTCAAGTATATTTCTAAAGGCTGGAAATTCCAGATCTGTCAAAGTGATCAGGCACCAAGGGCAAGAGTCAAAGCAGCATTTTTATCTCCTCAGATACAATTTTGGGTGGTATAGGCAGCTAAACAGATGAGAAGAAACCTCAAATACTCTGTGAGTTCTGGTTAGTAGCTTTGAAACCTTAAAATGATTCTGCCAGCCGCATGGCTGAGCTCTTCAAGGCCATAGAGGGACTTTGGCAGTGAACCGGGCTTGCTGCTGGTATTGCAGTTGCTGGAAACAATGCTGGTGCTAACAGGTGTAGTGGTCTTTGACTTGAGGACATACTGGCCACCGTGGCTGTTCAGTAAACAGGAGACTCATGTTCTGGGCCTGCCTTCAGCTGGGGTGGGGTGAGACCCACCACACATGAGACACCATGACCATACGATTTTGGGAATGGGAACAACATTTATCCTGCGCAAAGCAAGGCAGTGAAGGATCGCATCCTCAAACAGACTTGGGGGGGCAAAGAGGAGCAGGGAGAGGAGGGCTGAGCCTTCCACCTTAGCACGGTGAATCCCTGAACCTCTGCTTTGAGGTTTCCTCAACAGAAAGGTGTTCACATGGGACGGTGTGTGCAGACAGTGCTGTCCTGGCCACGCATGCGCAGCACCAGCGACGGGGGCACGCAGAGCCCAGTTGTGTGTGTGGATGTGAACTGCACTGTGAATATGTATTTGTGCTGAGGCCTCTTATGAGGAACATCTGGCGCTACTGTCCCAAGGGCTACGAGCCTTCAGGAAACCTGACAAATGCTATAAAATCTCTGCGCTCATCCAAAATTTCCAGGTGGGGGAAAAAAAGAGGAGTCCAGAAAAACCTGACAGGCTGTGTTCTGCAGCTGGAAGTGCTGTTGGGTACTGACATCGCTCCCGGCAGCATCACAGAGGTTTCCCGGGCGACTGCATCGCACTGCATCTCCTTCCTCCCACGCCCGCCACCGAGCGCTGCCGCATTGCCATGGCAGCCCCGAAGGAGAATAGCCTCTTCCCGCCTGATCCTTACTATATCCCTGGGTAAGTTCTGAAGTCCATCGAAAATGTATGTTCATTTCCAATGCAAATAGCTCCGGTTGGGAGCGTGTAGTATTTATGATTCATGATATTTTGGGTTTTCTTAAAGACGCTATTAAATATTCCATGTAACAGTGCTCTGAAGGAGATGGGGCTCCAGGACAAGAAGCACCACCTTGTAACAGGGTATAATTAAAGACCGTGCCCTCATGCATTGAGGGTAAAGTCAACATTTTTCTTTTTTTCTCCCTTTTTTTTTCATTTGTTTTATGCTGCCAAATGTTCCCAGGGCTGCTGTGCGGGGTTTGGCTTCCAAACTGCCATAACTTTTGCATCGAGGATGTCTGAAGATCTCCTTTGAATAAATAGTTGCCTACACATGGTACGCTCTTGTCAAACAGCTTGGAGCGCAGTGCTGCCTCCTGGGGCCCAGCTCTTTGAAGAAGTCAATGGCTCTGTGGGTGCTGCTGATCGAGCTGATATGTAGTTACATATTTTTTTTTTTCCAACATCCTCCTCTAAAGGGTTGGAAAGAGGTAGGGAGTTATTGGTTAA
Organism: Anarhynchus alexandrinus; assembly: GCA_008711295.1. NCBI lineage: Eukaryota > Metazoa > Chordata > Aves > Charadriiformes > Charadriidae > Anarhynchus > Anarhynchus alexandrinus. The sequence goes on from VUYV01000467.1 coordinate 378,989, forward strand.
AAGGTAAGGCACGAGGGGCAGAAATAAGTGGATAGGCTTCGTGGTGAAGTAGAGGAGTTGTGTGGGGGGTCTCCTGGTGATGTGTGCTGGGAGACATGGTCCATGAGACGTGTCAATGGGCTGGGAAGGGCTGGATGGCCACCAAGGGGAAACAAGCTCCTGTTGGTACAAAATCACTTGGATTTGTCCAGTCTGAGGCAAACTCCCAAAGGCATCAGGACAATCTCCCAGGGCGGAGGGACTGGTGACAGACCGGGCTGCAAACCTCAGCACAGGGAAAACCAGCACGACCGCGGGTGCAGCACAGGTCCGGGCAGGCAGATCCACCACTGCAGGTGAAGGGTGGAGCGCGCTTCCTTCCTTAACGATCCTCCTGCGGTGACGATCACGTCCGTCCTTCCCATTAGAGCAGTGTGCAGCATTTTTCCATTACTGATCTCTGCATCTTCCAAACTTACATAAGCTCTGGGGTTGGGGGTTCTTAAAACATTTTTACATTGCTGCAGTTGTCTGAACGATGCGATGTGTTACTCCGTGCACGCTGTCACCCTGTCAAAGCTGTGCACTGACGGTGGGTTGGGAAAGACGAGTAACAAGGAGAAAGCTGTGGCTGGGCTCGCACCTCCACAAGCCTCAAAACCTTCCCTTGCTCGCTCCTGCCTGCAGACAACTTCACCCAGAACCAGCTTTGAGCCCTGATACCAACACAGCCGCTGGGGCTGCTCCTCTCCGTGGTGGTGCTTTGGCCACTGAAGGGAGGAGGAATCAAATCCTGCTGCTGCATTTTGCAGGGCCCTGCAGGCTTGTAGTGTCACCCCAAGTCCCCAAGGAAGCCCCCGTGGGCGGCGAGGGGGCTGCTTTGCATCTGGCTTGGGTGGCTGAGCACCAGGAGGAGCTGCCTGAAGGGCATCGCTGGAGCCCAGGCTCTGCTGCTGGCAGACGGAGCACCCTGAGCTGCGGTGCCAGCAGGAGGAGGAAGATGCCACCTCACAGCATCTCACCGGCTGTCCCATGTGCTGTACCCGATGAACCCGCAAACACAGTGAGGGCATCACAACTGGTTGCTGTCACTCGGGTCGGGCAATGGTCAGGCCCAGGAATTTGAAAACGCCACCGCAGTGCTCGAGAGCATTGGGAAGCCAAACCCGACGTGTGGGATGGTTTGGGAAGGACTTAGCGCACAGAGAAGGGGTAAATCCGTGAACGCTGGGCACAGTCCTGCCTGCCCCATCCTGGCCGGGCGGAGCTGGGAAGGGCACGGAGCTGAGCGAGGACGGGCCCAGGGCCAAGGCTTTCCCTGGCGCTCGGGAAGGCTGAGCAGGTTTGGGTGACACAGTCTGGGGAGTGGCGATGGAAGAGATAGGGCTGAGTAAGAGAAAAGTGAAATGGGGCTCAGCCTTGGGAAAGCAGGTTACTCGCCGCTCCCCAAGGAGGTTTGAGATCAGCGGCTTCAGCGTGAACTACCAGAAACGGGGGATCCCTCTGGTTTCTTAATCAAAACACCAAGGAGAAGGTCGAACAGCCCTGCTGAGACCAGTCTCTTCTCCAAGCGCCACGGCTTTTCCCGGCAGCACTTGTAACTTGCTCTGTGGCAGATCCCTGCTCCGTAAACCCAGACTGACTCCCCCGAGCTCCTCGGATTACCTCGCTTTCAATTGCTTATGAATTGAATCCTTTCTCAGCCCTACCATTATTTTGTTCATGATCAAAACCCCTCTGGCCATCCTGTAATTATTCAGGCTGTGTCATTTGTGCTTTTGCTGAGCTTTATCGTCCCGGCGTAGCTTCCCTGTGTTGCAAGACTCATTGAAAATCAATGGGGACGAGCCACCGAGCTCCTCTGGCAGCTGCTGGTGAGAGATCCTGCATGCAAAGTGGGAAAACTTGCCAAGCGTAAATGCATGGCTCTGCTCGCTGTTGTTTAAAGTATTTGGAAGGGAAAGTACTTACTCATCATCTTATGATCCTCATGCATCATCCGGCTTTATCCCCAGATACGCAGTGGGATCATTGACTGAGTATTTCTGTCTCTGCATTGTAACTGGCAGCTCTACCTTTCTTCTTCAGTGGTGGAATAACATCACCATTAGGAAATGTAATACTGGGAATAGCTAAAGTTTCTGATCTGTACTGGTGGACTTGGCAGTGGAGTCAGAGCTGCAGCACCTGCCCTGTGCCACCAGAAAGTCAAACTGCCCGTCCCAGGCCAGGGGGGGTGGAGAAGCAGTGTGTCCCTACACACACCATGAGAAGATCCCAAAAAAATCGAGTGATGTTTGTTACGGGGGCTGAGCAGCCGCCTGTGCCTCTCCCGTGCAGTGCAGCGCCTGGGTGGGTTTGTGAGCCCGGTCCCGCTCGTCGCCGCAAGGGTACGGAGCGGAGAGGGTTGGAGGGTACGAACAAGCAATCTTTCTGATTTTTGAGTTTCAATATTGAATAAGGGACACTGAGAAATTCCCAGTAACTCACTGTGTTTTAGAACAGAGAGAGGGATCGGAGAACTTAAAACAGAGGCATGTTTAACTGGAGATAATATTTTAACTGGGGGGCTGTTGATGTCGGCGCTGACGAAGCGACTGCAGCATATGCAGTGCTCCCACCATGAGCTTTCCCACCCGCGGGTGCTGCTTCAGCCACGCTCTGTGACCTCATCCCATAGCTGTACGTGAACCGAAGCATGAGCCTGTGCGTATGCACACCTGTAAATCTACGAGACAGTTCTCATGCTCAGGTGTAAAAACACGCATGTGCAAACACACAACTGCTGGGCTTCATGCGTAACCACCTGCACCATCTCGGTGCTCCCCCCTCGCCGCTGCTCCAGCAGCATGGCGGCGTTGGCGCTCCCAGGCGCATCCCTGTGCAATCACCTCCCCTGGGCGCGGGTACTCCCGGCCCCGTGTGCTCCTGGCCGTGGCCCTTCTGGCGTACAAAAGCTCTAAAGCAGCTTATCCTGCCAGTGGACACCTTCCAGCGCCATCTCAGTGACTGCTCTATTTTGGTTTCCTCCTCAGCTACGAGGGCTTCATCCCTCAGTACAACTACCAGTTTGGAGAGACCTTTGGCAAAACCACTTACCGGCTGCTGACGGACCCTGAGGTGAGGAAGAGCCCTCGCCCCTTGCTGGCGCCGCTGCACAAGCAGAAGTTCATTGAGGACTTCAGTGGGACGAAGCACAGTGTCCAGCGTTACCTCCCTGGGCGTCCAGGTGAGCAGGGGGCTTGTCCCTTCGCCAGAACGGGCTCTGCTAACCAGCACAGGGTCAGTCACGAGCAGTGGGGTCTGTGCCCATCCTCGAGAGGCTCCTGGGGTGAAATGGGACGTTTTCCACAGAGTGACTGTAGCTCTGGTGTACACAAACACCAGTGTGGAGCTGGAGCACTTGGCCTCAGCTGATGAGCGTGGGGCTCCTCATGTCAGTGTCTGGAGAGTTTTAGTTCCCAGATTATCTTCAGTTAGATGAGGATAAATGATTTTATGGGATATTATGGACTCACTCCTCAATTCCTCCACATTCCTGTCGTGGTTTAACCCTGGCTGGCAACTCAGCACCACACAGCTGCTCCCTCCCTCCCCCCAGCAGGGTCGGGGGAGACAATTGGAAGAGTAAAAGTGAGAAAACTCATGGGCTGAGATAAAGGCAGTTTAATAACTGAAATATAATAATAATGATAGTAATAAAAAGAAAAATAACAAAAAGAGATAAATGGATGGGGCTTTGAGCAACCTGGGCTGGTGGGAGGTGTCCCTGCCCATGGCATGGGGGTGGAACTGGATGATCTTCAAGGTCCCTTCCAGCCTAAACCATTCTATGATTCTATGAAATAAACCCCAAGACAGACAAGCAATGCAAATGAAAGCAATTGTTCACCACCAACCAACAGATGCCCAGCCAGTCCCCGAGCAGCAGCCCCTCCACCAACCTCCCCCCCAGACACGTTCATGTAGATTCCGAAGACTGGGAATTTGCAGGAATCTCCTACCAAGCCCCAGCCTTCCCAGGCACAGTGCCTGGTCCTGGTTGAGCCGACCCAAATGAGGCCACAGCAGCAGCAGCCGCACCATGACCCCCTACCAATCCCTCTCCTTTGGAAACTCAATTGCCATGTACCACACCACATGTCCAAGCCGTAGCTGTTGTGGACGCTCTGTTCAGTGGGAGCGAGTCTCCTCCTGGCTGAACCACAGGGGTTATGTGCCCGGGTGGGATCTGGGTCTTAATTTCTCTGGGGACAGCCACACCGAAGCGATGCTTTCCCATTTCATGCTGGGAATTCATGCTGTGTAGCTTCTTGCAAACTTTTGGCCTTTCTGTTCATCCTAGCCCTGTTTTCCAGAATCCAGGTCTTCGCTGCACAAGTGGTGTTTACAGGCTTCATTCCTGGACATTTAAATTTGCATTTGCTTGAACTAAAATGTAGTTTGGATGGACCCAACCAGCCAGTTGACCTAGTTGTGCGCTCTCATTATCCCATCCTCATTCTTGCTCTGTCCTCACCAACCTTTACGTCACCTGCCAACGTTTGCAGCTGGGAGCTCACGTTTGCTGCTCGTTGGTGAAATGCTGAAGAACGTGGCCACAGGGAGCAGAACCTTGCCACACTGGTAACTCTTCATCAGAGTTGTCGAGCTGTCAGTGAGCGATTCCTTAAACCCTTCACTGCAAATTTCATTAGTACTGCCGGGCATCCTTTTGGGTATTTTACATGGTGGAGATCAAAGAGCTCATGGCAGTGTTGGATCCATGGGGTTGCCTTTAGCAAACTGAGTCTGAAGACTTTTTCTCAAGGTCTATTTTTGATAGAGGCTTGTTGACGGGCACCAAGTGTGTCGCTGTTTTCAATCAGTTGAATCCCATGTTGTGTTTCTCCTGGTAGTAAGGTCAGGCTCTGTTGGTTGGGGATATCACCCAGGGTTATGCTGGATCTCCAGGGGTGGCCGTGTTGGCATTGAGGGGGTTATGGCAGAGCCCAAGCGTGCAGGCGCCTGCTCCCCAGGAACCTGGGCTGAAAACATATGGATATTTACTCAAATCAAATGCACAGTGCTCTCCTGGCTTTTAATTTAGTGCCTTAGTCTGCGACCTTTCTGAATCAATAAGTTTGCAAAACTCAGGGTCATAAAAAAAGAGCTGATATGGATTTCTTAAGTATAAAACTTCAGTCTTCCTTTTCCTTTGGTTTGCGGGATAAAAAGAAAAAAGCAGATGCGATATTTTCATTAATAATGAAAGAAATATTAAGCCAAACCTGCTTTAAAATTTGCACACTGGATTGAAAGATCCCTTTCATCAAGGATTTGTCTTTATTTTGTTGCTAGCCCGGGCAACACTTGATAATTCCGTTACACAGAGTATATATATTTTACAAAGATATAAACAGTATATATACTTTAAATACAATTATAAGCAGACTGCAAACCTGAATGCCCATCAGAAGTTTTATGCTCTTGCAGAAAGGGGTGAATTTTGCTCTGTGCTGTCTGAGCCAGGACAGGTAGTCCTTCCCCAGCACTCTCTGCAGATGGAGCCTTCACCGGAAGACAGTGTCTCATCTGTGGGGCTTTGCACTGCGACACAGACGTCCGTGAGACATGAGGAGGTCGGGGGAAGGCAGTAATGACCAGAGGGCTGAACAAAAATGGAAGGAATTTGGTTTGTTTAAAAAAGCCAAGACTGACATAGCAACAGATTTCCAGTAAGGAGAAGGTTGTTGTGGGGCATCAGAGTGGTCGTTCTCCGTAACCACCGAGGAGGGAGATGTTGGCCTCGCTGCTGGCGCAGAGCATGAGGCAGTGCCCGGGCGGGAGGTGTCGCGGGGGGCCGGGGCAGCCCGGGGAGCCACGTCACGGGATGTTTTTCAGGGAAATCAGACAAAAGTTGCCAAGCTCGGCTCTCCCTGCGGAGTCTCGAGATGCAGGACTCCATCCTTGGTTCACAACAGACATATTTAGCATACACTGGACGTAAGATAATTTCTTTTCCAGCCAGCGTTACAGCAGACCCTTTCCTTGACAAGCAGTGATGGAGCCAGTGCGCGAATTCCTGGTTGGATGCGGGGGGACATGGTGTCTGTGTTTGGGGTGTGCTGACGCAGCCATGTGGAGAAAAGGATATGGGGAGGGTTTTTTCCTTTGAGCTTGCCTGATGGTATTTTACAGCCTAGGCGTCGCTTAGAATAAGTTTTAAATTACTGAACTTATGTTTGTGCAGTTTTTCTGTGCAGGCTGGTGATGGGGTGGGGCTGATGGCACTGGCAGGATGGACTCGCAGCCCGAGGGATGCTCTTGACCTCCAGGCTCCTTTCCTTCGCTCCGGAGGAGCGTGTAGGGGCTGAGGTCCAGTGCGATGGGAATCCTTCATCCTCATTTGGTCACTCCTTTCCCATAACTCAGTGTCTGTCCCACAGGGTACTTTCCCTATGACAAGTTTGGGGCTGCAATGACCTCTCCTGAACCACTTCTTGGGCCAAAACCTCCCCCGCCAGGGCCGGCAGAGGAAGAGCTGATAACGATGCACATGGACCCCGTGCCCCAGGACCACCCCGGCGAGTACGTCCCGGGGACACGACTGCCTCAGGGGTACCCACGGAGGATTTCGTGCCATCCTGCATCTGAGGGGCGAGAATGGCACTTGCCTGAGCTAACCCCGGCCTGCGGACAGGGAAAAAGGTGCGGACCTGGCCAGCTCGGCGGTGCCTTGGCAGCGAGCAAACCGGTACGTGGTTTTGGGTGGAAAAGACGCCTGGTAAGGGATGCTGCTGCGGAGGGACGGGGTTTTGGGGACTGGTGGGCATAGAAGGGATCTCAGTCCATGGGTGTGAAGAGGGAATTTCATACAGGCGTGGATGGCAAGGACAGAAAGTTTAGTGTTGTGTAGAGGAATATCAAATACACAAACGTTTCTAGCAGGAGCAAATCCACCACATCTCCAGGAAATTGTTGTAATCGTTAATTACTTTTCCTAATCAAAAAGGCTTAACTTCTTATTTGGGTGAGTTAGCTTCCAGTCCCAGTCACTACAGCTTGTGTTACGCTGTGCGACGCAGCCAGGCTTGTGTTTCCTTCGGGTGAACCGGGAGCCCTGCTGCTGCCGCCCTCCTCCTCCTCCTCCTCTTCCTTCTCCTCCTCCTCCTCCCAAAAGGAGCGCACTCCCGGCACCTTTGGTTATGTGCCAGGGCTCTGACCCCTTAACTGCTCCCACCTGAACTTCCCACTGTCGTTATCCCTCGTTCGAACACAAGCACTGGGATTTCCCTATGGATCCGGGTGCTGCTTTACGGGGCACAGCCGGTACCGCTCGGGACCAGCGTGTCTGAGCCCCTTCTTTCTTCTGGAGCCAGAGGCAGCGTTTGTCGCGTCACAGCCAGCCGGGGCCCTGTAAATCCCCTGAAGGCAGAGATTAGAGATTTGACGTATCGAGTCAAAAGCTGGCTTGGATATAAATCCCAAGAAGGGGCATTCCTGCTCCTTGCTCTGAGAAGCAGATTTGCGAAGCAGCTCAGCGCCCCAAGCTCCCCTTGTTCTCCCCGGGGATTTTGCAAAACCTCTGTGTACAGAGAGCTCGCCCGGTAATTTGACTTTACCAGAAATTCTTGGAGTAAAGCCTTAGTGTAAAATTCTTAGTGTAAAGCCAGGAAGAAACAGAAATGGCAGTTGCCATTCCCAGGCTCTGGCAGCGATTTAAGCAGTGGAGCCAAAGGAAGAAGAGGGTTTTACTGGTGTTTATTGTATTTCTGCTTTTATTTTGAGCCTGTAAAAATTGAAGGTGTGACTCTGCCGGGAGTAGCTGAAACCGCAGATGTGGAGCAAGACAATCGGTTACCAAAACTGGATATACCAAATGTGATCCAACAGAAAGTCATTCCAGGTAAAGGACAGGGAGGTCATGTGTAGCACAAGTCCACCTCAGAAGAAATCGCCTCATCCCTCCATCCCGGCGAAATCTCAGAGACGTTGGCCAGTCGCTCCAGCTCGCTTGAGCACTTTGGGATGAAAAACACCCCCACTCCTCTCCATGCACGGGTGTTCCTTTGGGATGCTGTCACCCCCCCGGATCTCACCCTGAGGGACACGTGCCCGTGGTGGAAGGGATGCAGGAGCCACCTCAGGTCCCCACAGCTGTGGGGCCAAGCTAGAACATGCCGCAGAAAGCGAGGCGAGCTGGGTCGTGGGCTCTGCCCCAACGCCAGCAGCTCGATGAGTATCTGTTACCGCTGAGGTGGTTATTTCTCTCCGAGAAATAAGATGCTTTTCTGAATCATCAAATCAACGCACAGTGGTGTATTGCCCCATCATAAATGTATAAAACTGTGTCTTACAAGGAGTTACACGCTGTAACTTCTCCGCTTGCTCTGGAAGAGCGTTCCTCTGCAAGGAGGAGAATTACGAAGGGGATGCCCTGAAGGGTACGGCGCCAGCGGGAGGGACGCTTCGCTCTGCGGCCGACCACAGCGAGTACAGGGGCTGCACGTCAAAATGTTTCAGGTGGAGCAAAAGAGTGTCGATGTTTTAGGATGCAGAAGACAAATTTTTCTCTCTCTGAGGCACTGCTTTGGAAAGAGGGAGTTCTGGCTGCTTTTAGGTTGTACCTCTCTACGTTTTATGTAGTTCAAGCCTTTATATAGTTTCTGTCTTATGATTGGTGAAAATTCGTTGGCTGGGCAGGGCAAATGAGGAAGAAAGGTCGGGCACCCAGTTGTTAGCCCCTGAAACTGGGAGAGAACGACAGAGCTGTTGGTGTAAAGAAAGGACTATAAGAAAATGAAATGTTCCTTCTATGGAGACCAACAAAGCAGCCCATTGAGTTTTCCCTGGGAATCATAAAAAAAGACTCTTTCAGAAAAGATACTTCACATGTAAGAGTTAATTTTACAATTTAAATGGATGAATTTTTCCTTCCTGTACTCTGCCAAGGTTTTATATTTATCCCAGTCTCTTCCAGACCGGTTGATCCTTATATGATATGTATGTTCTCTCTTGTCTGTATCCGAAGGGTACGCTGGATTCATCCCCCGCCTCACCTGGATTCATGGCGTGAACTATGTCCAGGGTGTGAAGGAAGCCATGAGCGAATTTGAACGACATCAGGTAGATTATATCCGCAAATCTTATTTCACGAATATAATGTTGCTATTGATTCATCTGCAACACCAAAAGCGGTTTCATTTACAGTAGCAGTATTAGAACCGGGGTTATAAGTACAAGCAAAATAAAATGCTATTAGGTAACATGTTGAAAAAATCATGAGCAATTAAATTCTGTAACTTGTTTCCTTGGGACATTAAGGGAGGATAAATGAGTTCATAAAAGGATTAAGCAAATCTATTGAGGGTTGGTTCAAGAGTGGCTATTAAAAATGTTGCTCTGAGTGCAGAAACACAGGAAGCAACGATCTGCGCTTCCCTTGCGCAATACATCTTCGCTACCTGGACGGCAGTGCTGGATGGCTTCCCGGGCTGCTTGGGTGGATATTTCTCCCTTTTAATTGGTTATAAGGCTTTTTTCCTTTACTAATGTAATTTGTCTTAAAGGGATCTAGATCCTCTTTCTCCTCCTTTTGGGAAGGATGCAGAAACATTCCCTATTGAAAGAATATTTCATCCCCTTGATTATAAGGTCCCACCCCATATAGTACCACATAATCCTCCTACATGGGAAAATGAGATCCCTCCCTCAGTAGTTCACAGTTTGCATTCAAAGCTACACATTTCCTCCTGCTGCTGGGATGGAGAGAGACCCCCGGGACGCAGCCGTCTCGCTGGTCTGGCACCGGTGAGGGCTGATCAGCCCCGTGAAACAGGGGTACAACATTTCCAGCCCTTTCCGGTCACCAGCATTCACTGCGGTGCCTTCATCCCAGAGCGTATGGGATGAGGATCCCCAGCTCAGGGAAACTCAGCTGGGAAGAAATGACTCAGCGGGAGAGCAGCAGGGAGACAGCGCTCATGGCAGCCTGATGCTTTGCCTGAAATGTATTTCCCTGTGCCGGCTTCCTTACTCTTTCCTTCTGCCGTTAATAGGAATTGAAACAAAGCAAAGAGAACAAAAAAACCTGGCATTATTGAGCATAAATGGGCTGTTTGCAAAGGCTTTCTACCCCTGATGTCTTAAGAAATGTCTGCCATGCAGTACATCAGTGAGGGAGGAGGTGTTTCTCCATCGCAGGATTCAGCGGAAGCCGGGCTCGCAGGGGTTGGCTGTGGCCCATCAGGCGCTGGAGGAATATAAGCTAAAAAAAAAAAAAATAAATCACACCACATTTGTATCTAAGATGGCTTCTGACTTCAAGCCACTAATCTTCTGCCCTAAATCTCTGTTGCCCTAGGTTACGCACTGGGACGTGCTATGGCTCATTGCTTACTGTCTGCAGCAGGCAAAATAACGCAATCCTCTCGCTTCAGTGCTGCGCTTGAGGGACTGCAGCCACCGCTCCATCCTCGGTCACAAAAGGGGTCGATGGTCCCCGCGGTTTGCCGGGCTCCATGAACCCTGTCCCTTCTCCACCGAGCGGGGTGTGCGCTGAGGAGGGCGGCGCAGCTTTAGCGTAGACCTTTTGGGGTTCGGGGATTTGGAATGTCCACCCTCCGGCACAGCCCCTTCGCTGGGTCTGACCTCGGAGGGCAGGGACAGATCCAGGAGAAGATTTACACTCTCCCTTCGGTTAACGCTCCCTAAGCCTTCCTGTTCCTCCGAGCCTGGGAATTACTGGCTAATCACCACGGTGGGACTCATGGAAAAACAAAACCAGGTGAAGGGGTCAAACCAAAACACAGATGTGCAGAGTCGGAGCACAGCCGAGGCACGGACCCGGCTCCAGCAGACACTGCTGGCCCACGGCGCAGGAACAACGTGGTGCCTGGGACTTGCGGCTGATGCCCGGAGGTGAGGGAGGCAGGAAGGCAGCCCGGGCTGTAGAGATGCCACCGCCGCCACCGGGCCAGGAGCCGCTCTGTGCGCCCGCAGTACGAGCAAGCAGAGGCTGCTGCCAGCACCCGTCAGGAGAAAAACCTACCAAGTGGAAAAAGGGGAGAGGAAATGTAGTTTCTAATTAGAAGAAAGCAGAATTGGAAAGAGAATTGCTTTACATTGGCTTAAATATTGCCTTTAATGCAGAGTTAAAGCACGTGACTTGGGTAACAACCATATGGCTTAAAATGAACCATACTTTTTTTGTTTGTTTGTTTTCCAGTTTTTGCAGAGAAACCCAGTTTGCAGCTTTGGCAGGAGATTTCCCCAAACGTACTGGCCTAACCACAGGATTTACACCAGTGCTGGACTGATCCCTTCCTACATGGGCTTCGTACCCGGTAAGTTTATCAGCTGAGTGAAAATGAGAGCCACTGACACTAATTACTGTCACTAAGTAGCGCTGTTATTAGCTGCAGTGTGGTGGTAGTGAACAGTTACTGAAATGTTCCACGTGGGTAGTCGAATTTTTCCCAGTCTGAGCCCAGGTGCTGGAGCTGCGCCATCTCCTGCCTTCCTGCAGGACAGCCCACCTTCCAGCCTGGGCTCGTGCAGAACGTCCCTCTGGTTTGCAGCCACCGACCCCCTGCTAAAGCAGAAGAGGGGTCAGTAACACCCTCCCTGTTACACGGCTGCGTTACAACTCCTTCATCAGGAAAGTGATTCTGTTCTAAAAAGTCTGATAAGCAAAAGGTAGATGGTACAGAGGGGTTGAGAAAGCACCAAAAAAAAAAGGGGTAATGGTATTAACCATGCAGCCAGGTGGTGGCCACCCCGTAGCGTCTGCCTCATCCTTATCAGTTATCTGTGCTGCCTAAAAGGAGAGGGCTGAAGAAAGTCACTTTGTGTATGTTGAGGGGATGCTCTGCCCATGCAAAACATGAAGGTACTAGGCTAAAATCTCAACAAGTCAGCAATTTATATTGGTATCTTTGGCCACAGCAAAGTCCACAGCGCAGTAGCATGGGCTGGGACAGCATGGAGATAAGCTAGAAGAACCAAACTCACAGCTTGCGCTTAACACGATAAAGAGGAGGAAAATGGGTAGAAGACACAAAATGTGACAGAAATTAAAGAGTGGGGAAATAACTACCCCAGCAGGGCTGGACAGTAGCTGAGAGAGATTGTGTCTGTTGAGGGGAGAAGGTGGAGGCAGTGAATGTGGCTCCAGCAAGACCCGTACTGGGGGCACGGGGAAGCTGAGTTTAACACACAGCGGGGCGTCAGGAGCTGGAGGGACAGTCCAAGGGAAAGGATGGAAGTGTCTCACGTGCTGATGGTAGAAGGCGAGGCCGGACAGGTCTTCTAGTCAAAGATGAAGAGAAATAGGTTCGTTTTGGCCTCCATCACCACACTCCCGCTCCACGGCTGCCATCCCCATGGCATTCCACTTGCCTGTCTCTTTGCCCAGCAGCTCGGGCTGTCCCACGGCAAAGCCCTCGCCGCTCCAGGTGCCCGTTCCCGCTGTGGTCACACACCACCCGGCTGCAGCCTGCGAGCTCAAGCGCCCTGGAGAAGGGCTGTGATGAACCTCAGGGTAAACTGGACTCTGGTGTTAACACTTGCCCGTGTGTCTCATCCTCCCCCCACAAGCCCGTGGGGTGAGCAGCCCGAGCCCTTCAGGGAGGGCAGCTAATGTAGCTCTGCCCCACAGGGTGACAATGCTGTCCTGCCCGCAGCAACTGGCAGGCCAGGGAACACACCAGCTTCGGTGTGAAAAGGAGGAAGAAAAAAACCACCCTAAAATGAAGGACTGCTTAAAGTGTTACCTCATGCTTTAAAATTCTGTTGCCATCCTTTCACCTACGGAAGCATTCCCCTATGTGGGTTCGAAACTTGTCACCTGTTCCTGTGGACAGACCGATTTGCGCCCCAGGAGCCACCACATTCAGTGAAATCTGAACTGCTCCAACCCATTTGACTCTGGAAGGAGAAACTTACTTTTAAAAATGACAGAAAAAATTAACCCCAAATCAGGTATAATCAAGAACACCGAACAGTTTCTCCAGCAGGAAAGCAGCCTGGAGCCCCTGTCCAGCTGTTCAGTGACAGGTTTGTCACTGAGGTAACACAATGTATTAACTGTTTCCACAGTAAAAATATCTTTAATACAGGGTTTTGAAAACAGGGTTATGAAACAAAAGTGTAATTTGGTATTGGGTGTTCAGCTCACTTCAGAAGCAGAGAAGCTGCAGTAACACCTGATTGATTTTGATTTAAAACTGCTACAAACAGATTTTAAAAAAGTGACTTCTGCAAGGCTGTGTATACCGGAGCTCTTCAGTGTCACTTGCCATCACAGCTGTCCCCAAGGCTCCTGTCACAGGCCATGGCTACCTGCTGGGCTTGCGAGGCTGCAGTGGCCCAGGCCATGCTATAGCTCAGACACCTACACATCACCCCATCCAGGAGAGCCGCTCAGCCCCCCAGAGTCGGGCCTGTAACAGGAGGCCACATGCAGGTACCTAAATTTAGCTGCAGCCTTGGAGCTGAATTCCACTGTCCCCTCCGCCAACACCCGCCATTACAAAGCCATACCAGAGTATTTCTTCAGTTCCCACACCACCAGGAGCAAGTAGGACTGCCAGTGACACAAGCAATGTTGGCTACCTCGTTAGAAGGCAGGGAGGGAAGCGCGGCTGCCTTGGGGAAGGTGGCAGGGCTCATTCCAAGTGTATATTTTTCTTTTCCAGACCTCCGACCCACCTACGCGCTCACTTTTGGAAACAGCACCCGAAAAGCTTACCAAAAGGAACAAAGGAGACGAGCTTGTGCACTGTGAAAAATGCTTTAATGGTGCCTGTACAGCATTTGAAGTGACTTTGAGACAGGAAGAGGAACACAACACAGACAGAGAAGTTTTGAATGAAAGAGTTCATACAGCTTTAAACAAAATTTACAGGTGTTCATCTGCATAGCTTTTACTCTGCCTCTTCCTCCGCCTCCTCCTCAAACTCCCCCTCCTCCTCAGCTGTAGCATCCTGGTACTGCTGATACTCAGACACCAGGTCGTTCATGTTGCTCTCAGCCTCTGTGAACTCCATCTCGTCCATGCCCTCGCCAGTGTACCAGTGCAGGAAAGCCTTTCGGCGGAACATGGCCGTGAACTGCTCAGAAATGCGTTTGAACAGCTCCTGGATGGCTGTGCTGTTACCAATGAAGGTGGCAGACATTTTCAGGCCACGAGGTGGAATGTCACAGACTGCTGTTTTAACGTTATTAGGAATCCATTCAACAAAATAGCTGCTATTTTTGTTCTGAACGTTCAGCATTTGCTCATCGACCTCTTTCATTGACATACGGCCTCTAAAAACAGCAGCTACGGTCAGATAGCGGCCGTGACGTGGGTCACACGCAGCCATCATGTTCTTTGCATCGAACATCTGCTGTGTTAGCTCTGGCACAGTTAAAGCACGGTACTGCTGGCTCCCACGGCTCGTGAGCGGGGCAAAACCAGGCATGAAAAAGTGCAAACGGGGAAAGGGAACCATGTTCACTGCCAGCTTCCGCAGGTCAGCATTAAGCTGGCCTGGGAATCGCAGGCAGGTGGTAACACCGCTCATGGTTGCCGACACTAAATGGTTCAGATCACCGTATGTTGGAGTAGTTAACTTCAGTGTTCTGAAGCATATGTCGTAGAGGGCTTCATTATCGATACAGTATGTTTCATCTGTGTTCTCCACAAGCTGATGCACAGAGAGTGTGGCATTGTAGGGCTCTACTACAGTATCTGATACTTTAGGGGAGGGTACAACACTGAAAGTATTCATAATTCGGTCTGGGTACTCTTCACGAATTTTGCTGATGAGGAGGGTACCCATGCCAGAGCCTGTACCACCACCAAGAGAGTGAGTAAGCTGAAAGCCCTGGAGACAATCACAGCTTTCTGCCTCCTTTCTTACAACATCTAACACGGAATCAACTAATTCAGCACCTTCCGTATAATGGCCCTTTGCCCAGTTGTTTCCTGCTCCGCTCTGACCTGGAAGAGAGCCATTTTCATATTAGATTACGGTCGCTGCTTCCTGCTTATTGCTTGCAAGCAAAGCTTAGGAGCATCAGGCTGCAGAGAAACCCCCTAAAAGCTTTCATTTTATCGAGCACAGAGCCGTGGTTTCACACAAGCACCTCTGACATGGCTCGGCAGACACATGGGAAACATCAGTGGCACAGCAGCCATTTAATTTCTCTTGGTATTACGGAGGAAGTAATGAGAATCGGAAGAGCAACGACCTCTTGTGCTTTCTCAGACCCACTCTCCCAGCAGCTGCCATCGTTCCCCGTCCGCAGATCCCCGCTATTTCACGCCCGTCATGAAGCGCCGGGATTAACCCCCCTCCCGGGGCCGCGCTCGCCTCCGGAGCATGTGCGGCGGTGCAGCCCGCAGTGCAGCGGCACTGCCCTGCCCTCCCCACCCCACCCCGAGCCTGTTACACGGCAGGTCCCTCCCCCGCTCCCGGCGCACTCACCGAACACGAAGTTGTCTGGCCTGAATATCTGGCCGAAGGGCCCGGAGCGCACCGAGTCCATGGTGCCGGGCTCCAGGTCCACCAGGACGGCGCGGGGCACGTACTTGCCACCTGCAAAACAGGGAGAGGCCGGGACGGCGGCGGCGGCGGGGGCGGCG
>VUYV01000467.1:394652-463718 GCA_008711295.1 Anarhynchus alexandrinus
CCCCGCCGCCCCCTGCCCACCGCCCGGACCTTGGCCCCGATCTGGTTGCCGCACTGCCCGGCCTGCAGGTGCACGATCTCCCTCATGATGGCGGCAGCACAGCTCACTCCCAGCCCACGCCACTCTTCCCCCAACCGACTCTGACTGCGTGAAGCAACCGCCAAGGTTTATATAGCAGCGGAATGCGCGCGCAGCCTTCTTTTGCCCTCCCAGGCGGCCATCCACAGCAGCTATTGGCTACTCATAACGAGGCTCCACAAATGAGGCAATCTGGTTGGCTACGGTGCTGTCATTCAAATCATTGGCTCCTTTTTGCTCCGCCTATCTGTCTGTTGATTTTACTGTTAGGCAACCGGGGCCCACGAATGCCCGCCCTACTCGCTCAGTCCACTCCCGATTGGCTTAATTGAATGATTGATGTCGGGCATGATTGGCTGCCGGCCTCAGGGATGAGCTAACGTCATTCGATTGGGTGAGAACGAAGTGTCCTGGTAACCGTCGCAATGACTCCGCAGCAGGCCCTGGGCGGTGGCTCGCGCAGCCGCCTATTCCCGAAGCCGTGTGCGCACTTTGCGCAGCGTAGGCGGCGGCTCCTCCTTACTGCGGGAGAGGGGGAGGGCGGTTTCCGGGGAAACCCGGCCGGGCCGTTTCCCCCACCGGTCCCGAGCCCCCCGCCTCTCGCCTCCGCTCCTCCGGGCGGGCCTCCCTCGCCCGTCCCCACCGCCACCCCATTCCCCCGCCCTCCGTTGGCCCCGGGGCGCTGCGGCGGCGCCGCCGTGGGGGCAGGGAGCCGGTCTGCGCAGGCGCGGGCTGCGGCGCCTTTCTAGCACTTTCTGGCGCGCGGCCGCCTGAGGCGGCGGGGCCGGGCGGCCGTTGCTATGGCAACCGCGCTCGGCGGCGGGAAGGGCCCGGGCCAGGGCAGGGCCTATGGCGGCTCTGGGGGGTCCTGTCTTCTGCCTCGGGGAGACTGGGGGGGGCTCGGGGGTGGCCGGGGAGAGCCGTTTAGTGGCAGCTCCTTTGCGGGAAGGGGCCTGCCCTGCCAGGGGAGCGCTTGGTGAGGTGGTGTCCACCCAGGAGGGAGCCTGGGTAAGGTGGGGTCCTATCCAGGGCCTCGAGGTGTGGGGCTGGCTCAGCGCTATGCTCCGTGACACCTCTGTTTGTGAGGCAGCCAAGCATCCCAGACGGGGTAAACATCTCCCTCGCTTACCTTTTCTCTGTCTCTTATTGTGCTGTACTGTTCACTTTCTACCATCCAACTTTGTTAGCACATTCTTGCACAGACCAGTTCATCTATTGGTTGAGGCTTCTACTGGGCATACTTTGATTGTTGTTTTAGCAGAGCCTTTTTATGATTCTACGCATTCATTAGGATGCCAGCAAAGTCTACAAGTCTTAGCATTTCTTCTTGTTTCATACTGTAGCTAAGACTTGAAAGAAGCTCCTAATTGAGTTCTCCAAACCTAGCTAGTCTCAAACTGCTGCCTTGATGTGGCACAAACACAAACAGAGCACATTGGGCCGCCAGTCTGTGTCATTCTGGCGTCCATATAAGCCAGAGGTACTTTATGGCTTGTGTACATACATACCATCATAACATGGGCAACAATAATCCAACTGCTTCTGTGACTGGGTCAGGTGAAGAGGTGAGCAAGAGAAGAATAGCCCTGTGAAAACTTTTGCTGGAGATCAGATTGCCTCTGGTAGTCAGCTTAATACAAAGGTTATGGTGATTGATATTTCTGGCACATAAACAACATATTCCCCCAGAGATGCTGGAAGTAGCCAAGGAGCACTGGGAGCAGCCCCAGAGCATCAGGAATGACCACTGAGGATCCTGGGCAGCTCCAGGAGGCCCTGGGAGAGACCTTCATCAGCCCCAGAGGTGCCCAGACACAACTAGGAAGACACACATATGGCTCGTCCTCCACATTCAAAGCCAGAATGCAGGAGGTTTGTGCAGTTTACTTCAAGATAGCTGAGTAACGCAAAGGCATTAGGGTCCAGATTTATCCCACCTAATTATAGACATTGATTTGAATAGCTAACTCTGGGCTGTGTTCACACCAGAGTCAGTGGAAAGGGGTGGCTCTGCCCACTCCAGCTCTGAACAGCCCTCTGACGATACCTTCCTGTTCTCTGTAAAGGTGTTTGAGGTGACCAAATCCAAAATCTCAGTATGATTTAAGTTTTAAAGGCAGCTGGGATGAATCCAGATCAGACTTGATTAAGATTTCATGCGAGGCTGTAACAATCAGTAAAGACAGCTTTTCCTCCAGGATATGATGCCATCTCTTCTGAGTAACACAAAAAATGGATACTGTCTTGTTTCTGATTCAAAAGATGGAGTGTAGTCTAGTCTTGCCTGTGTTTTGCTGTCTAGGAAAATACAGTCAGCATAAATTCTCATCGAGGTGTGCTCAGAACAGCGTTAGCAAGCTTCTACGTTCATGAAGCCCTAGAAAACCATCCCTAAAATGGAGCAGGGGGAGCTGCCTTGAAGGAGGTTTACTGGTACAAGTGCTGCTGTATTTAATGCAGATACAGGGTTGGTTTTTTTTTCAGCCAGGGCCAGAAAGCAAAGGACTGTGCATCAGTGGCAAAGATATATTTCCCTACTTTGAAATCATGAGCCTTTGTAGCTGGTGCTTCTCACAGCTGGTCCTTCAGCCTGCACTGCCTTTAATGTTTGGGAAGCTGTTTGGTAACGTGTAGAGTGAGAAATGGTTGCCACCCCCAGCGTTCCCAGTGGCACCAAAAAGTGGAAATACTCTGCTCAGTTAAGACTTCTGATATCTATCTCCAAAATGCTATCAGGATTGCACCCAGCAGAGCAGGGGATGGTACCCTATGGGGTGGCTAAAGCTTTGCACCTGTGATTGAGCTTCCAGAGGCTTCCCTGGGAGATTCAGCCACCTGAAGATCTGTGGGTTATGAGGCATTTGGAATTATTCATGCAACATTTATTTTTGCTAATTCTATCAAGTCAGCTAGTACTTCTGTTCTTAGCTACATGCAGATCCACAGGAAATGACAATTTTATTTTAAATATTTTTGCATTTTTTAAGTTAAAGTAAAATGCCAGTACTTCTAAGCTCTCTGTGAGGAGGAACACAGCCAAGCTGCCAGGAATCTCCATGGAGAGCTGCTGGAGCTGCCGACCATCTTAGCCCTGTGACTTCTAATGCTGTGGCAGCCCAGCAACCTAATTAACGTGTACCAGAAGGTGAGCTGGCAAGGAACGAGGCAGGTTTCTGCCAGAACCTTGTCTCACATGAAGCATTCCTTCAAAGGCAAACCATCTGTACAACACACCGACAATTGGGCAAATTCTGGGAGAAAAAAAATTTGCACATTCCGTGGTCCTGCCTGAGCAAAATGCTTAAGTGTGTTTCTATTGTCGTTGGTTTAGTGGGCAGCCTGCACAGAGACGCTGCTGCGGATTCCCGGGATGGGTGCGGGGGGCAGTTGGAAAGCAATTGGGATAGCAGGGAAGGGAACAGCTTGACCTAGGTGGGGAGGTATGCTGCTCCCACATCACGTTTTCATTGAAGACATCTGTTTTATCTGGTATTTGATTTCTTTGAAAGCTCTTCTCAAACCCCGCTGCAAGTGACAAGCAAGGAGGTTTCACCTCATTTCGGTGCTTCTAAATTTCCCACCTGTGAGTTTGCTGTATTGATTAATGGCTGTAACAGGGATACTAGAAAACATTAGGGGCTGCTATTATGTGGCTGAAGTCCTTGGGTATGATCCAAAGGCAGACATGGCAGTGAAGTTAAAAGTAAGTTGGAAATTGTTTTTATCTTTTGTTGAACTATGTATTATTTTTTAACTTTTTATTGCAATTGTTTTTGGGGTTTGGTGGGGTTTTTTTAACTATCTATTGGTTTGAGCAGAGTGGGAAGATACTTTCTTTAACTTTTGAATATTGCATTCCCCTTTTACTGAACCAGTGTTCTTTGTGTGCTATGGGGTATATAGAGACGATTCCTCCCCTCGGCAGGCAGGCAGACAACGGCTGTAATTCCTCGCTTGCTGCTTAACCAGCAAGATAGCAGTCTGTGTCTCTGAAATAGCATCCTACTCTAAACTGAGCCTAGTACCTGGGGCTGGGATGATGCTGGAGCTGGCAGGAGCCCAAACAGAAATCACAGAACTAATTCTGTTTATGTAGGTAACAATCTGAAGCCCTGAGTTCAAGAGAGGGACACTGTAGAACGAACATGGGTGGAAGCCTGCCTCCAGAATGAAAAGCTTTTGGTGTTGGGGTCGTTCCAGGTTTATGGTAACACTGAAGTATGACCTGGGTACATGCAGGTCTTTTGTGATTCCAGTCTTTCTGATTGTTGCTTCTAAGGATAAACAGTACTTTGTTTTCTAGAAATTATTGCTCCTGAGAGATTGAAGTTATTGTAGGTGAGGGGCTGCTTCCAGAGGCTGGTGAGTGAGAGGTACAGTTGTGGAGTTCCTGCTTGAGAGAAACAGGAACAGCTGAATGGGATCAAGCCATAGGTCCATCCGGGCTGGTATCTTGTCTCTAATGATCCGCAGCAGTTGCCAAAGCACTGGGCAAACATAAGCGGATGTGGCAGGTGGTTCAGGCAATTCTTTAGCCACAAGCAGGTAGCTGTTTGCTTAATAGCCCAAATAGATTATTATGAATTTATCTAATCACCTTTTGCAGCCATGTAAACTTTTGGTGT
This sequence comes from Anarhynchus alexandrinus, assembly GCA_008711295.1. Classification (NCBI taxonomy): domain Eukaryota; kingdom Metazoa; phylum Chordata; class Aves; order Charadriiformes; family Charadriidae; genus Anarhynchus; species Anarhynchus alexandrinus. The sequence goes on from VUYV01000467.1 coordinate 399,356, forward strand.
AAACGACCTCCTGTCGTGATGAGTCCCACGGTTTAACCACAAGCTGTGTGGAAGAAGAGCTCCTTCCATTTGGTTTGATGATTTCCACTGAGCTTCTCAGTTCAGAATGCAGCCATGAGCCTGTCACTTCAAAGCTTGCACTTAAGAGACTGTTAAGCGTTGTCAGTGCTTACCATGAAACAGAAGGTAATACTAAACCAGCTTTTACTTGATGTAAGTAAGGTTCAGCATTAATTGGCAGTTTACATCTCCTTCATGTTTTAAACCAGTGAACTCTGAACACTGTTCCCATAAAGTTTCCCTAATTCATTTCCACAGTTCCACTGCTGTACGTTGTCCAGTGATAAGCCCTATAGGTATTGCCTTCTTTCACTCAGGAGATCTGTTTCTCTGGCGAATTTCCACCAAGAAATGGTGACTAATTCGATCATGAGGTGCGCATATGGTGACACCCCCTGCTGTGAATAAAAATAAGCTTTCCTTCACACGAAAGTTGATTTTGTCATTCCCCTCTCTCTCTCAAACCTCCTCTTCTTCATTCCCAGTGCAGTCCTCTTGCTATTAGGGATTATTCTTTCTCCCTCTTGTTTCCAAAAAAAGCCTTCATCCATACTCCATGCTAGCGCCCACCTCCCTGCATAGAGGTCGTCTTCCGCTAACGCCACGGCTTCTTAAATCACTGATTAGAGCTGCTTTCACATCCCACACATAGAGAGCTTCCATACTGCAGTGTGTCTTTCATTTGTGTCCACATTAGGAGTCTCCTTGACAAGTTTCCAGACGAGCCTGCTTGCTAATTTATTTGATTTGTGGTGGGACCAGCTACTGGCTGTGTTGGAGATTTCCTGAGGCTTAAGGCGCTGTCCTGCCAGCCTCCCTCTTGTGACTAATCCCTGTCATTACACACTCAGGGCAGCACCAGCTTACGCTCTGTGTTTATCTGACTTGAACAGGGGATCTAAAAGCAGCCTACTGCAAGAAGGCCTGGAGTATCGCATGGTGGAAACCAGTCAAAGACACCTCGTCTGCCTGGTCTCTGCTGTGATGTTTGCATTTGCAAAACATCAAAACGCTTTGACTTGCCTGGGTTTGATGGCATTGTGAAAGGACTTTTATATTAAGAGAGCTGTGGCAAAAATTGGGGGTTTACTGATCCCAGTATTCATCCGGGCTTGTTCTTCTGATAGCATTTCCATCTACTTCAGTGTGTTCTGAATTAGCTCTTGAAGTAGGAGTGACAGTCCATGAGGTAGGATGTAAACATCATATGGCTTCCTACTTCTCTGGAAGATATTTGGATACGTGATCATAGACATGATATAAGAACAAAACAAAAATGTACTGATTGATCTCTAAATTCAGCTATCCTAAAAGGCATTCCTCTATGTTCTGCTGGATTTGCTCCACTAGTGGTTGTGGATTTCAAGTTATTTCATTATTGTAGCAGCCCCAAACAACTGTTTGTTGTGCAAGTGCCTGGTGCTGTACATTGTTTCTACACTTGCCACTCCAGAGGGCTTCCCTTAACTGCTGAACTGGGTATCTCCACAGGCAGGACAGTATCTCAAAGAGGGGAGGAGTTACAATCACTGCATTACTAATGGGAAGCTGGAGCTTGGAGCTTGGTCGTGTGACAAGTTTTGCAAAGTCCTTGAAGCACGCGTGACCTTCTCATGACTTGCCAAGGTAAGGTAGGCAGTCTGTGACAGCACCTGCTAGAGAGTCCAGGTCTGTGAAATCCCAGTGAACTAATTAATCCATAAGCATCCTGTGAACTACCTGTATCTCAAAAAGCAGCACTGATCTACAGCCCTGCCTCGGGTACAGCCAAGTGCCGAGGGGGAAATTAGGACTCGGCTTAGGTCTCTCTCCTCCAACCGCAGGGAGCCTGGGTGCGTCAGAACGGGAAGAAAGAAACAGCTCTGGTCCTGTGGTGGTGAACTTCGTATTGCAGAATGGGACTGCAGGCAGTAAACTGTTATTTCTCTCAATTTTCCTGGGAATTCATTGGTAGAACCCAGATGGGATGTACTGGTTGAGAATCCATGATGCTTTGGAAATGGTATAAACTGGAAGAAAGACAGGAGCTAATATACTCCTACAAACATGCTGAAATGTAATTTAGGCCACTCTAGCCAGCAGCAGGTCACTTAACCTATTGTATTTCTGGAACTAAAATAGAGAAAGTGTCTCTGGTGTCAATTTTTATATCTAATACTTTTGATTTCCTTCTTACTGATACTTGCTGACAGCAGCAGAACTGCAATTACATGTGAGCAGACATTATCTGCCAGAGGAGCTCTTGCATGGTTCAGCCTGAGTGAGAAGCAAGGCAGATATGCATAAACATAAAGAACTTATGGACAGTTAGAAAATCCTCATTATTAATCATTTCCACAATTGCATTGTAACCAAAGGGCTGCAAGCATCTTCGTTTCAAAGTGAGTGAGTTAATCTAGAATCTCTTTTTAAGTAGATTTCTGCTGTCCAGGTAATCTGGGGATTAATTGTGCAAACTTATGTACAGCTGACATGAAGGAATTGCTTCTATAGGAAAGTGGCAGAAAGGAATATGTTACTTTTATTAGTTTCCATTCTTCCCGTAGGTTCCCAATTTTGTTATTTTTTGCCATTTTTATGACTAAAACCTCACTTCAGGGCTTTTAAAATACCAATCTAGCTCATCGCCTAGTAAATTCATCTATAAGTGTTTCTTTTTTTGCCAGATAGAAAGAGAATGATACGCACTGTCAATGCTGCCCGTTCCAAGCCCCGTTCACCCGGTGACCCGAGCTGCTGGGGGTTCTGGCTTGGCGTGGGCAGCACAGTCCATTGAGAACACACACGCCTGCCCCTGCCTGCCCCACACCCGCCCCACACCCTGCATGCAGGAGAGGACAGCAGTGGCAGTATTTGGAAGGAGAGCAATGGGAAAGAAGGGAGCAGAGCTGCCACCTGCTGTGTGTGGACCACAGGGAGAAGAACTTCAGCCATCGAAATGTCTCACTGTGCCTTTGATGAGAACAGAAGCTTTTAGCTCAAGATTTTAGGATCTGCCCTAAATCAAGTGGTTGTGGGTTGTCTCCGCATCACAGAGCAGTGGCTCAATGTCAAATGGTGGCTCAAGTGTCATGGATTTAATGGGGCAAGTTAGGCCATCTGTACGTGCCATCACTCAATACAGCTGAGTGGCAAATGTGACACAAAAGTAAAGTGTCAGGAGGACATGCTGAGCTTCTTGCCTAATTGCTCACTTGTTATCTGCAAGGAAGTCCCAAAGCTTCTAAACAAGAGCTTGGGGAAGTTCCAGACAATGTCCTTTTCTCTTGGACCCTGTGATCTAGTATTAAACATCAAGAAGATGTAATGACCAAGCAGGCCAGAAAACCTGGACTCCTGGCATCTCACTGGCTTATTTCCATTTATGACAGTGGTAGGATTCTTCTCGGGCAGGTTGCAAATCTCAGCCAGGAATCCCACAGTTCTCCTATGTGCTGACAGGTCACAGAGCCAGAGCTCTGTTTAACGATTGCATTTCCAGATGCAGGAGGAATGAAGTCTCAGGAATTTCCCTGATATCACTAACTCCCTGATAACCTCTTTTTTTTTTTTTTTTTTTTCTATGCAGGCTTGCCTGAATCCCTCCTACCTTCTTCAGATGGTTTGAGCAAAGAACACATCAAAGATGCAGACACGTCTCTCATCAACCAGCAGCCAGGTTACCTGAAGTCATTTTCTGCCTGCCTGCCACTGGGAAGAAGGTGCCTTCAGGGTTTCTCATTGTGTACCCCGAAAGTACAGAGCATAACAGCTCTTGAGTAAACAGAGGCAAAATCAGCATCCCCCATCCTCCTCACTGAAACACTCTGTATTCACAATAGAACCCCCGCTTTGATCTCTTGCCAAGAATAACACAGACAGTCTATTAAAACATCTTTAATAACATGATATAATTAAAAATATCTAACGTGCAACTCAAAGAAATGAATATGAAGCTTGTTTACATCTGTTTCCACACCCCTCCAAACTTGACTGACAGGTTCCAAACCTTCATTAATTGGCCCGAAAATTTATGAATACCCCATATTATGAGGATGGGGGGGTGTCCTATATATTACCTGGGAGCACAAGTAATTATTAATCAGATTTTAAAGGATTTGGGTGCCATGGTAGCTTTAAAAATCCTGCAAGGCACATCACTGCATCTGTGACCATTTAAATGTGTTTAAAGTGGTCTGAAATAAGTAGGAGACACTCGTCCCTTGGGCTTTTACCAGCCTGTGTGTTTAAGTCTCTGAAGCAATCCGAGAAGTGAGCTCTAAATGCTTTAGTCAAAGGACAGCGTTAGTCTGAATCCACCCCTTTTCCTCACAATAACACAGGGAATTTGTACAGCACCTCATCTTTTAGACAAGCAGACCAGACCAGCCCAGAGGAGCTAGAATGGCTGCCAAGCCCCAGAGGAATCCTGAGTATTGGATTATAAAGTAACTCTGGTCATAGTCCAATATGAGAGCCATTGGACTGACAATTAGGAAAGCTTCTGTTCCCGGGTCTGCTTTTGTCTAAAGGACAGTATTAGATGAGAGACTTCACTTTCAGAGTCAGCGAGACAAGCGGTTCAGTGCAAATGAATGAACTGGTGAACTCCAGCCCAGCATGCACCCAATTTTAGTAGATGTGAAATGAAATGTGTTAATTTAAGTCCTGGTTAAAGAGTTTAAATTGGCAATTTTAACCCTGAGTTGCCGTGACTCAGCTGAGAGACAGGAACTCAGCTGCACCTCTGTGCCCTTTGTTTCTCCTTTGATGCTCTGCACATTTTGTAGAGACCAAGACCAAAACCCACTGCTTTTGAAGGACTCTCGGTCAGCAGGAGCATTTGCTGGAAGGGACACATGGATATTGTCACTGAGGTGGAACAACAGACAGATCAGCAGTAGCAGGCAGAAAATACCCGCTTTATTCCCTAGAACACGGAAGGAAGTTGGCTGTTATATTCTGATTATATTTTAATGCTGTTCCAGTCATCACTCGTGCCAATACTGCAGATACCGTCTCTGTCGTGGGCACAGAAGAGGACAGAACACCTTTTTCAGACTCCACCTCTCCTGGTTAGACAGGATTATTCAATATTAACTTTACAGTAGCTCAGGGCCTGCCTCCTCAGAGGCATCATTTCATTAGGTTGACATGAGTAATCTTAGCTGCAGCCCAAGCAAGACTTGTGCAGGCTGTTCTCATCTGGACATTTGAACATTTGCTTGCCGTGCAACAGGAATCACAGGCTTCCTGCAGAGCAGGATCTGTTGTTTCAAAGTACAGTAGTGCAAGTGCTAGCAGGTTGAAATAAGGCACTGAGGCTCTGGGAGTCCTGCAGGAAAATCACTTGCATCCTCCAGTGACTTACAGCTGTGTGATTTCTGTATGTACCCAATTAACTGCCCTCTGGCAAGGGTATCGAGTCCCAGAATAACTGTCAGTTGTCATCAAAAACACTGCTGTTCCTGTTACTGAGGCTGTTTTCCTTGACCATCACTCGGTATGAGATGCGCATGAAAGAGCCAGTGAGTAGCATGACAAAGAGGATAAGGAGCAAAGACCAGACCCCTGGTTCAATCCCCTTGAGGAAGCTTGGGCTGTCCTGGGGGATGGTGTTGGTCAGATTCAGCAGGTACCCAAGAGTCCAGCCAGATGATGCATCACCCATCTATTGAAATAAAAAGGAGGAGCGGTCAGAAGAGGAGGACACATCTGGACCCCAGCTGTGTTTCTGTGCACAGACCCAAGGCCTCATATACATTATTTGAGACTGATTCGAGGATTAGGCTTAAAATGAGGAGCTCTCCCACTCTTCAGCGCCCTGAGTGTGCTAATAGGCCTTAATTGCCCTGACCAGTCTCACCTGGTACTTCCACCCACCCCCTCTGCCTGTGAGCCTGGGAGGTCCATTTAAGCCCTGGCCTGGGCAGCCACCTCTTCCCTGAGCTGTGCTGTAGGTGTGTGCTGTTCCTTCTCTTGCTTGCTGAGTGGTTCTCCTGGATGGACATCATATCTACATTGTGGATAGTTCTGTCTCTGGCCCTGTTGCCTGGTTGAACCTCAGACCTATGTTGTAGGTAGCTTGTTTCTGGCTTTCTAGAGTGGGCTCCCTGGATGGACCCTGGACCTACCTTGTTGCTTTGGTCTGATCATCACCATGTGGCTGACTGAACTGCTGTCACTGATGTGGCTCTGCTCAGTGGGACTGTGCCTTTGCTGGTGAGTGGAGAAGAGGTCTGGGAATAGGCTTTCTTTTCTTTTGTGAAAGGGAGGACTTGAATCAAATCCCCCTTTCCTTAGGGGCTCCAGATCCTGAGTCAATTTCACACCTTATAAGCCATTTATAAACCCTCACTAGTACAACAGTGATTGCAAAGAGGTAGGGCAGCATTTTTGGCTCAAGAAATATTATCAGAAGTTTGTCCTTAGCATTAGGTGGTGATCAAGCCATACTTCCTTCCCTGTTGGGCATAGACTCTTAAAGATGCTATTGCTTCAGATAAGGTTTTGACCCATGTATTTTTCAGTAGGGACGAGTGTAATCTCTAGCTCTCTGACACTGGCTTTCTTGCTTTTGACAGTTGTGAATTTATTTTGCAAAAACATCTTGCTGGAGAAACCTAGCTGGTTAGGGCTTGTAGGAGTGGAGACAGGCTGGCTTTACTGAAACCAACTCTCCCTTGTAATTGGAAATACCGCGCTGTAGGTAACTGACCTTCTTCTGGAATGCAGTCCAAACAGACCCAGCAAAGTCAAAGGTGTATCCCTTTGTACTGAGATGAAAGATGAAGGCAGACACAGCACAGTAATCAGCAAGCGTATCCAGGCTTGTTTGGAACTCCTTGACCAGCTGGTGTCATTTCCAGAAGAGGATGAGGGGGAAAAAATAAAAGTAGTAGATATTTAGTAGCTGAATTCCAGGCCTGCTATAACCTCTCCTTTCCTGCTCTGGGACTGGCTGTGGGACTGGAGGAGGGGGTTGTGTCCTGTGCAGACTGAAACCATGTTTCCTGCACCTACTGGGCTGTGGTCTGGGAACCAGTGTCATCTCTTAGCACGTTTGTCCCCACCTTATTTAAGACCAGGCAGCTCCAAGCACAGGAGGACTGGCAGCCAGGTCTCCTGCAGTTGCCTTGCAGGTGAACTGCTTGATGTGATTCTCTGCTCTCTAATTAGGTTGAGCTAATGCTGCAGGCTTTCTCTCAATAGGAGCCCTAACAAGATCTTTCTCCTCTATCCAGAAGAGAAGGCTTTAGGAAACTGCTTATGGGCTTTGCTACCCCATTAGCAAACACTGTAGAAATTGTCCAGTTTGAATGTTACTGTTGATGCTTGGTCAGTGTAGGTGCAAATGAGGGTGACCTCATAAGCCACCAACTGATGGAAAGAACTTACAAATTCCCCCTGGGTTGGTCTCCGTGGGCCCTGGTGAAATGGGAAAGCCCCTGGAGTCTGAGCAGATGTGTTCCTTGCACTGAAGGAGAGGAGGATAATAGGAAGACCAAGGTGATGTACAGGAGGGAGTAGAGAGCCTTCCTGTTTACTACTTAGTATGCAGTAAATGGTACTTGTGGCTTTTCATTTAATTAAATCCAGGTGTTACCAGCAGCAGCTGGGATTTGAGAGGAAGAAAAATAAGTGGAGATGGTTTCCTCAAAGTAAGAAATAAAAAAAAAAAAACCACCAAAAAAACAGGCAAATCCAAGTTTTCCCCTGAGGGAGACAGTAACTTATGGCTCTGTCAGTCTGAGCCACGTGGGCTTATACAACAGACTGTTCCTTGCTTCCCGCTCTCCCTGCACGCTAAGTTATTCCACAGTTACCTCTTTGACAGACATTCCACAAAGCCTGTTGACTGCCTGGCCCCAGTCAGGAGAGGGTACAGTTTCTCTCATGAAGTCCATGGCCTCAGGAATCACCTACAACAGCAGCAGAAGTAATCATCAGGTTGGAGACTGCTCTGCATCCTTGCATTGCATACGGTGCCTATGGGACAGCGAGTGGCGGTAGCTGTGGGTGCATTGTGGGGTGCCCTTTCTGTGTGCTTGTGGTGCTGGTTACAGGACCTCCGATGGGCATGAAGATGAGCAGTATCTGGTACTGCCTGGAGGTGGAAACCAGACTGTTCCTACCTTGCATGCAGCAGCCTTCCCAGCCCTGCCTGGATAAGTAGGCAGGGCCTTCTGCTCCTTGGGACCATGTCCATGGGAGGCTCTCAGGAGCAGGGAGCTGGGGAGGTTTCTGTAATTCCTCCCTCTGAAATGCACTCAGTTTTTCCTTGGATCCTGAGCTGGTCCTGGCTTAACAACTCAATGACTTTGGACACTAGATTCAGGGTCTCAGATATAAGCGTGCTTGTGGTGGAGCATGCCCAGATGTTTGCTAAGGGCAGAGGATCTTCAGTTTCACCACAGACTTTGTTTGGGAAGACCTGCTCAAAACTCAGCTCCCAATTGCCCTATCCTTGCTGGCTCATGTGAGCTCCTTTATGGCTCTGTGGAGCCCCACAGTTTGTCTCACAAGCAGATATTGCTGAGATGTGGATGAAGAAAGCCCTACCACAGTCAGTGGTGGGAAGCTGGAGTCCATGTTTGAACAGCTTTGCGTCAATGAGGGGGAGAGGGCAGGGTGCAGGTGTGCAGCATTAGCCAAAGCACTAGCCCTCTTGGCTAGCAGAGGGCACAGCATGGCTGTTCCCACTGTATTTATTAGTGACTAAACTGGTCCCATTTCATGGGTTCTCCATACCAGATGCCTACCCCAGTGTAAATGAGAACCCACCAGAAACCTGGTCTGGAGGGGCTTGAAAGCACTGCTGAGGGAGTGCTTGAGGAAGCTGCAGGAAGAGGAAGAGTTGAGCAGGCTTTGCACGAGTCTCACGCAGGCGGTGGGATTGCTGGAGCCGGTGATGTTGAAGACCTCCTTGGGGCCAGGGATGTCCGATGTGTCATCACTGACAGCACAAGGCCCAGCATGCACCGATTGCCACTGCACTTCCTGGGAGTAGCTGAGGGGCCAGCAGGGATTAGACACAGTTTTAGCACTTCTCTGATTCTGGAGAGGCAGAATAAAACAGACAGTAAGAGAGGACATTGGCATCCCAGGGCTGCACAAAGGAAGACAAAAGGTAACACAGCGAAGAACAGTTTTCCTCTGGCACCACGCTATTGTAATCAAGCAGGCAGGCTGCAAAAGGTTTGCCAAATCTTATCACAGCTAGTCAACTGCAAGACTGGTGCAGCAGGCTTCCTGCTCCTGCAGAGTTCAGCGCATGCTGCAGTGCTCAGACCTGCTGTGGGAGGCTGAGGAGTCCCAGCCCTACCTGCTCTCCCTTAGACCAGAAATAAAATTTTAACAAATCCTGTACTCTTTCTGGTTGCAAGACAGAGGCTGTTCTGGTCTGCCTTTCAAATGGCTCAGCCCCTCAAGAATCAGTGTTTCTCATCTCTTGGAATTCTCCAGTATAACTGTGGTGAAGTGCGTCTCCATGTGGGACATTCAGGTCACAAATAAGGGGAGGTGTGGTTTATAGGGAGGCAAGTGGATGGGCAGCGAGTAGTTTATTTCGGAAATATTGAGTTTTGGTGGAGACCAAAATGACTGTGAGTTTGCATCAGATCCTGCCACTTCTCCCCTCAAGTGAAACAAAGTTTGGAAGAACCAAAACACCTATGTTTTCAAAATGAAATATTGCTCTCTTAAAGACTACTTCAGGGTTTAAGACAGCAAAGGACACAAATAACCCAAATGAAAGGTCCCAGTTGGTTCCTGGGTACTGCTGTTTAGGCTTCCCTTTTTGGATGGAGGAGCAGTTCAGAGGAACCAAGGGGAGTCTTTGCCTCTCTCTACCCTGAAGGGGATCTTAGCCCCTCTGGAGAGCAATTTTGTGCTTGTGTGTATAAAGTAAGGAACCAGATAGAGCCTGCAAGTAGGAAACTCTTGCATGGGTGCCTGTGTGTCTGCTTGGAGGGCATTGATTCGGGTATAGAGAGTATGTTTTGCAAATGCACTGGGCTTTTTTAGATATATGCAGATGCCCTCTATTAAATACAGTGACATTTTGGCTATTAGCAGCTACGCCTTGTGCAACTGTCATTTACTGATGTATCCAAGAACCTTGCAAATGCCCTTCTGGCAGATACTCACTTGAATGAGCATAGAGAGCAGCCTGCTGCGGAGCTGGTCCGTGCCGTGGCAGGGGCAGTGATGAGTGTACACGTTGTGTGTCTGCCCATACAGCTCCAGCCTCACTCCCTCTTTTGGTGCCTGGTTCCCTCCTTCCACCTTGGAAGTGAGCTGTGCTGAGGTTCTTCCCAGAGACAGCACTCCTGCCATCCCCTTCCTGGAGGCGACCAACTGTCCTTGCCAGTCGTACTGACCCAAAAAGAACCAGAGAGGTCAGTTCTTAAGACTTCTGTATCTGGGTTACGGTCAGATGCAAGCATTATTGCACAGAGAAAGAAAGCAGCTTTCTGGTGCAGTACAGCCCAACTTATTTTTTTTCCCCCCACAGGACATAAGGATGATGAACTGGTGGCTTTGGAGGGAACAGAGGAGCCATTGTACAAGTTCATCTGTGCAGAGAGCCTCCCACAGCCAGCAAGAGCAAGCAGGGCTCGCCCCCCTGGATGGCTGTTCAAGGCACTGGTCTTGGCAGGTAGGAGTAGGGGAGAGAGGTGAGGGGTAGTGGTGGTGGGGAATGGGACGGGGGTTTCCAGGTGGGCAGATATGGGTTTCAAGTGCTGCCTTGATGCTAAAGGGATCCTTCTGTCAGAACCCTGTGGTTTCATCTCCTGCAGCCTTACAGAACTGATTTTGGAAATGCTGAAGTTAGCAGTACAGGCAGGAAAGCTTATGTGGGTGTAAGCACTCTGTCCCTGGCTGGGGAAAGCTGTGTTGCTGCCAGCAGGGCTAACAATTCCCTAACCAGTGGACACTTGCTGCTGGCTATCAGAACTGCCTTTCACTTCCCTGCTGTGGAATAACTCAGCTGCTGCTGTCTGACCCACCTTTCTCTTGCACTTGGAGTCCTTCTTGAGACCCTTTGGCTTGAGAAGCCATGGGTAGAGCAAGGAAACTTAAATGTATTCTTTTTGTTTAGCAAGTGCCTTCTGAATACAGACCAGGCCCCTGTGCTGGGGACACCCAGCTATACTCTCACTAGCATCTCAATGAGAGGAAAATTGATGGGCCTTTGCTTTGGCAGCGAAAGACTCTGCTTCTCTGTCCACCATCCACAGCATGTCCTGTGGGACAGCTGGACTCCAGTGGCAATCCCACAGTGTTGCACAGGCATAGCAGCAATGCCTGTTTGACAGTGGTGCTGAGCTAGAGCTGCGGGGACTCAGGGCAGTGGAGATCTTGTTGATACCCCAGGGCCAGGCTATGTAAGGTTATCTACGTGAGCATCCCAGATGTGCTGTCCAGAAAGCCTCACATCTGTTAGGGCAACTGCATGGACATGTCCAGGAGAGGCTATATTAGAGGCTTGGTCCTTCAGTCTAGTTTTAACCATCTTGCACTATGTCCCCCAGAGCTGATGTTGGATATAACCTGTCCTCTCTAAAAGACAGCAGAAGTTGTGCTTAAGCATTTTTTGAAGTACAGGGCTTTAACAATCCCTCCACGTGTCTCTGTGGCTGTTTGCTAATGGGAGTTATGCTTCGCTCAGTCCTGTACTCCCCAGGCACAATTGTCCTTTACCTCGAAGAAGTTCTCCAGAACATAATTAACAGCAACCCAATTGAATGCTTCCTTTTGTGGACTGGACAGGATTTGTGCCCCTTGAAAGTCAAAGGGGGATGACTTCAGGGCCACAGTCAGGGCTGCAAGGAGACCGTCAGTGAGGGTGGGATGGGTGAGGCTAAACAGAAAAGAAAAAGAAAGCACAATTGGTGTTACAGGACCTTGCCAGGAGCAGCCTGCAGTGGGCGCATAGCTGCAGGGCTTGCTGCTGTGCTCCCTACTTTGGATAGCAGCACAAAGACACAATGACAATCCCACTCCTGCTGCTACTTCCCTCTCCCCTTGCCATGACACTGGGGACAAGAACAGCAGAGGGTAATTTGAGCAGTTGTGCCACCGTTCAAGAATTTGGGAGTTCAGTACCCTCTGCCACTGAGGGATCCTGTGGCCTTGCCCCACTGACCTGGCCCCCTCCAGATCTTACTTTTCCCCTGTGTCTAAAAAGAGATAAAGGTTCCAGTAATGAGGTGACTGAGAACAGGGTCCATAAAAGTATGTATGATAAGGTGGATCTTCCCACCACTGCTCCCGACCTGCTGACACGAAGCACCCCTGCACACCCATGTGGGTTTTCATGTAAACTCAAAACACTTCAGCTTCCAGACTGACAGATGTTTTCCCAAGCACTAATTGTGAGGGAGACTTTAAGCAGACTGGTAGCAGTAGCAAGACTGTCATCCTCATGGCTGCTTGGGGGGGACAGTATGGAGACACAGCCATGCCGTACTCCCCTCGAGTGCGTGGGGACCTGAAGGAGGTTTACCTGACTAGCAGCTTAGGGATGAAACACACTGCAGAGCAGACAAGGTGAGATGCATTTACAGAATGATCCGCATGACGTGTGCTGATCTCTGGGTGTGGGTTTGCAACATTCACTCACTTCAGCTGCATCATGCTGGTGGTTGCTCCCAGGTAGAGGGGGGTTTGGCTGTGCTGCTCTGCTGGGATCTCTTCCTGGGCCCGGCTCAAACATCGCTCCAAGCTCTTCACTACTTTCTGAGGAGAATCTGAGGAGTTGGAGATTCCCAGACCTGAGGGCCAGGGGAAAGAATTAAATTTTCTAAGGAAAGACATGGGAGAAGTGTGAGAGCTGTTACCCAAGACGTTGCTGTCCTGGGGCATGGTTGAAGACAGGACCTGTCACAAGCAGAATGAAGGAGTTCTTCCAGGTAGCCATCCTGCTAAAATATGGTAGCGGGAGCCAAACAGCACATGCATGTAAATCCCAAATAGCATGAAAAGAACCCTAGCTCTGCTCCTGAGACATCCTGTAAATGACCATATTATTAGCCACATGACTGCTGCAACAGCTGAGGCTGTCTCAGCCCACAGAGGAAGAAATGTGGCTTTAGCCGCTACAAAAGATAAGAAAAAGGCACACTGCCATGCAGATAGAGCCAAAGCTGATGTGTCAGCTTTCTCCACTTCCTCTTGTGTTGGTGGAGGTGGCTTCCGAGCCCTGCGCCTGCAAGCAAGTCACCTCTGCTCCAGAGGAAGCTGGTGCTGCGCAGAGAGAAGCTGTGTGCAAGCCTTGACTCATCTGTCCAGCAAGATTCAATGGGGTCTGAAATGCTGATTTTGAACTGCTACTCAGAGAGAGCCTCACTTCCCCATCCTCTGGCCCACTCGCCTTCCTGGCTGCGTGACTCCCTCACCATGTGCTTTGCTTTCCTGGGCCCCATGTAGGGCTGAGCTGCAGCTTTCCTACGACCACTCAAAGCCTGTGACCAAACTGCCGTGCAGAAAAGGATGAGTACTTGCATCCAGGAGAGAGACCTGCCTGGACCTCTTGCTGCTGCTGACACGCTGTTACAGCAGCAGGTTCCAATAAGTCTTCAAGCACTGAGCTAGAGTTGCTGTTTTTAACCCAGCCAGTGAATGTGGTGGCAGTGAAGGGACACATACCAGGTTTCAGGGAGCCGTTATTGCATTTTCTGTGTGTGGTTTGTATTGCTTACAGTCTACAAGGGCACAAACCCTCTTCCCTGCTGCTTGTGCTGCTGCCCTCCCACAGCGCACTGCTACTGAGAGTTCAGGGTTTCCCAGCATCCTGCTATAATCAGGCTTCAACATCAAAGCAAGATTGAGAGATAGGGAAGGAAAACCCCTAGCATTAATGCATGAAACCCTTTCAGCTGGCTTTGACAGGGCCAAACTGATTCAAACTAGCGAGGAAGATCCAAATATTCTCCAAAACATGACAACTAAAACCAAACTGAACTCATGCTTGTGCTGTCAATAGTCGCATATGGGGTTGGAGTCTTTGCAACTCTGTTGTCCTGGAGCTGCACCACTTAGTGCGTAGAGTACAGTCAGGAGGAGGCAGAAGATACCAGGAGTCACCCTGCAGCCAGATTTGTCTCTATCGCTGTTCACTGTCTCACCTGGGTGAGAAGCTCAGCAACCTTGGCTCTGCCACCGATCCACGTGGACATCAGGACAAGCCCCAGGCTGTCTGTGTGCTTCCCTGCCTGCAGCAGGGCAAAAAACCTGTCACCTGCTATCGCTGAGTGTTCTGATGTGCAGCTATGTATGGCTGGTCGAGAAGATCCATGCTGAAAATAAGCAGCCTGTGTTTCACGGTCAGCACTATTTCAGTGTACAGCTAGATGGTACAGCAGCCGAGGAAATTGCAGCAATGGTCCATGCACAGATCTCTGGTTTCCATCCATCCATCCATCCATCCCATGCCAGTCCCACCGACCACTGAGCATGAATCGGGCACCTTACCTTGCACAGGACAGGAGCTACATTCCCTGATCACCCCGGTCTTGTTTGCCTTGGTGGTGGTCCACTGGTAGATGAACAGGATGGTGCGGGATGGGCCAGCATCCAGAACAATGCCATACTGGAAAAAAACCCAAAATGTTCTAGATGAACACCACTGAATGCATGCTGCTTTGTTATTGTAGGGTTACTCAGCATGATGTAGGTATTCTGGGTAACCCATGGGCCTGCACTGCAGTATTTGAGTTAGCTTTTTCCATTCAGGGAAAGGGTGAAGCCAGAAGATGATGTGGATTTGCAGGGAACCATCTGCATTCTTGAATATGCATGAGGAGCAGCAGGAGTGGAGAAACACCCAGAAATACGTCACACCTACAGTGGCATGCTCTGTAGCTGTTCCTGAAACCAGGCAGAGGGCTCCCACTGAGAGCTGAGCCACCTGGAGCTCAGGAAAAACAGGTCCTAAAGCAGTGGGAGATGGCACTATACAGGCTCTCAACTGATTCTGGGACTCAAAATGCTGCTGGATTGGTTTGCTGAAGAGATAAGGGTTTCGTGCAGGAATTGGAGGGCTGTGGGTTGTTCCTGCTTCTAAGGAACCCGAGACTCCCACATCTGTTTGATGCCCCACTGCAGAGGTGGTGTGACACAGGCTGGGTTTGCCCGGATGCGTGCCAGACCTGTGGGAGCTGCAGCATGCTGGGACCAGCCAGCACGTACACTGTCCAATGCAGCAGCCCTGAGGAGCCCGAGGTTATGTCTTGGCGGAAACAGCAGCAGCGAACATGAGATTTCTTAACACCTTGTCCACTGCCAGTTCTCCTATTGCCTTGCGGTGGGACCGAGGGCTTTCTTAGTCTCTTTGCAGCCCAGCATCTGGTCTGTTTGCTGCTGACCTAGCCTTGCTGAGCTGCCCCTCGTATGTGAGGTTAGGAAATGAGAGGCTGCCGGGGTACCCTGCAGCACAGCTCTGTGGCTGTTTTGGACGTCCCCATGCTCAAAATAACCCTGGTGCTAGCCTAGGGTCTCCTCCTCTCCCCCCTAATACATGACCCCAAACTGAGACATCTCCTACGCAGATGGGAAAGAAACTCGTGAGATCTGGTAGTGCATGGTCTAAGCTGTATCTTTCACAGAAATAGTTGTAGTTGTGATCAAGTGGGACAAGAAAGCTCCTGAGAGGTTGATGTTAACACTGTCAGAAGGGTTTTAGCACAAGACAGAGCCTGGCTGCAGCCTTCAAATGAAGCTGGATGCCTGCTGCCTCTCTTGGCGCTCCCGGCTGCACCAAACACAGCGCTCAGGCCAGGAGCTGGTGAGGCTGGAGCAGAAATGCGGAAGGAGGATGAAACTCCCTGCCCAAGCCTGCTGGCATCCTCCCACAGCAGTGACAGCTCGTATTTCTCGCAGGGACATGTTGGCTGCCGCAGAAGAGGAAGTAATGAATGGTATTGGTGGAGAAACCTGGATTTTTTTCCTCCTTCACAAAATGAGAGGGTGCTGCTGGGAGCACAAGGGAGGAGAAGGGATCACCACGTTTCTGCCCCAGCTCAACACCAGGGAAGGACAGAGCATGGAGCAATAAGGTGTTTTTTTTAATCCAATTTTGTTTCCAAGAGGAGCATGGAGGAGGGGTAGTATCTCTAAACACGCAGGTCAACCTACTTCTGTTTGATTATGCCATAGCATGCCACTGATCTCACCTCTGCATCAAGAGGCAGAGCGGATGGGCGTTAACCCCCCCGGTCACTGGGCAGATCTGACCCCGCTGCCTAGAGCAGGTTGGCTCATCGGTTAAAATCAAGAGAGAACAAAAGAGGAGAAGGCACAGAAGATAATTTGTTGGGTTTTTTTTTTAAAGACAGAAGCAGCAGTTCAGGGCCAAATTCCTCCTCACTTTCAAGAGGGACCTAGCTCTTTTACCCCCATTGACGCCACCGGTCCCCTGCCGCTCTGGGGTAGCTCCTGACATGGGCTGCCTCTCCTCAGCCTGTGGTGAGCATCTCAGCTGGGTGACATCCAGCCTGTATTTCCCTGACCAGCCAAAGGAGTTGGCTTGTTTTCGGTTTGAAAAGCTACAGCATATTGAAGGATGCAAACCCATCCTCACAGTTTGTCACCGCCTCTGTTGTTTCAGGCTAGTAACTAAGTCAGTGGTGCAATGAATGTAAAAAGCAACAAAACACACCAGGTTTTAGTTTAAATGCCCAGCTTGCACAAGGCAACAGGCAGGTTCTCCTTAAGAAGCAGCCCCATAGATGAGGAGAAGGTCCTCTGCTTATTGCCCCGCTTGACCCCCAGCTTGGCTGCCCCTCGGGCAGGCGGATGCCCTTACCTTGGTCCTGGGAGGAGTGACAGGCACATCTTTAGTGGAGACGCAAAGGAGCACGATGCCCGTCAGTCCCGCTACGATCACCAGCCAGGGGGGAAGGAGTTCACGCCAAGACATGAAGCGCTTTCTCCTTTCGCAAAGAGTCAAAAGAGGAAGCAGCGGAGCAGCAAACTGACAGCGGCTGCTTTTTATGACCTTTTAAAAGAGGAGAAAGGCGGGGCCGGGGCCAGGCTCTAACTTCAGCCCAGCCCCAAGCCACAGGGACCACAAGGAGCGCGTGGGCCAAGCTGCGATGCGTCAGGCAGTTCTCCCTTCCATGGCTCCACGCAATAAATAAAATGACGGCTTTGTGCCCGTTCCAGTGCTAGCTTTGCAAAGGCATCGGTGCAACCTCGAAACTGCCCCAGGCGATGGGGGTTGAGGTAAACAGAAATGTGGGGTTAACTCAGCTGTGTAATAAGCAGAAAGCAGGCAAAACTCATCCGTTTGGTATTCTGCGCCTGGCAGTGCTAGCTGCCAAAATTAGAAGTGGGGAAACTCCTTCTTGCTGCGTTAACTTTATATCTGAGGGCTCCAGGGTGGACCTGGGTGCTTCCCCATAAGCACGTGTCCATTGAGTTGGGGCAGAGTGTGGGCTCTCTGCCCGGTTCCTTCAGACAGCTCCTGCCTCCTTGTTCACTCTCAGGTGGCACCTGGGACAGGAAAACATCTGCATGTTTGGGTTTCCACTTGCAGGAGACTGGCTGGTTTGGTCTTTGCTGTGGGGGGGAGATGGTGAGGGCTGCTCAGGTCTTTTGCCCCCAGAAGGCCAGTGTAGGTGCCTGTACACCCCTTCCTGACAGCCTCCCCATGAAAGAGAACCAACCCCCACACTTTACAAAACGTGTGCCCACTTTCTCCTTTCTGGTGCCACTAAGACACATCCCCAGAACCAGAATTTCTGAAGAAAAATGTGTTAGTCCCAAGGGAGGTGCTTCTTTCAGGCTGTCCCCATCTGTTTCCCAGTGACGGGGTCTAGGAATAAAAATGCAACTTCTTTAAAGAAATATTTTGGTTTGTGCGAGCTGGACCATTTATTGGCAAGGCCATCTTGTCCCCACCAGAGGACTTCACCAGCCAGGCCTCTGCAGAGCTAAAGGAATGACACTTCTTGGTCTTGCAGGGGTATTTGTAGACACATCTCTCTGTTTGAGAGTTGTTTTAAGCAAAGTGCCTTTCCTCATTTTCCTGAAGAGTTTAGACTCCAGTTTGATTTTGCTGGTCAGGAACTAGAATGCGTCTGTAGATGTCCTGTAGTGACAGGACAAGGGGCAGTGGTTTTAAACTGAAAGAGGGTAGATTTAGATTGGACATAAGGAAGAAATGTCTTAGGATGAGAGTGGTGAGGCCCTGGAACAGTTTGCCCAGACAAGTTGTAGATGCTCCATCATTGGAAGTGTTCAAGGCCAGGTTGGACGGGGCTTGAAGCAACCTGGTCTAGTGCAAGATGTCCCTGCCCATAGTGGGGGGTTGGACTAGATGATCTTCAAAGGTTCCTTCCAAACCAAACCGTTCTGTGATTCTTTGTTTTGCTTACACTTGGGCTGACAGTGCTCTACTTTGCAAAGGGGACAGGGATTAAATTGCCAGAGTGCTGACAGTCCTCCTTGCCCCTGCTCTCACGTCTGCCCGGGGGGACAGGCAGGCTTTCATGTGCTTTATTGGGGAGGATTTGTGCGGCATTCAGCTTGCTGCAGTGCTGCGAACAAAACAGGTGCCCCAGGCATCCTCCTGTCTCAAAGAAATGCTGCACGTGGGATGGGTGGAGTGGCTGCTTGCACTGTGGCGGTTGGCTGATTGCTCATGCCCATGGGCTGGTCACAGTAGTTTATACCAATATCGTCCGTGATCATCAGCACCTAAGGATATCCAGCAGCTACCGAGGAGCTGCCATACCCCGCTGTGGTCCGGCCATCCCTGCTTCGCTCCGCCGGCAGAGCAGCGTGCACCTCGAACCGTGCAGGGATGGCTTTTGCAGCTGGGACGGGGAGAGGGGGAATGAGGGACCTGAGGGCAGCTCATGGCTGGGAACAGCAGAGCGCATCCGTTCTGTCCTTTGGATGTCGGGGTTCACCAGGGTCTGTCCACAGACCTAAGTGGTTTGGGGGGCTTTAAATCACATAGATTTCGCCTTGGTAGTTATACCAACTGGTGGGCAGGTGCCAAAGGGCTTTCTGCGATGGGTTGGGCAGATGCAGCTCTATACAATCCTGGTGCCTGGCTGCAGGTCTCACGAAGGACAAATTAGGATTTTTTTCCCTCGCTCTGTAGCAGCTATGCTGAAAGTACGGTCACACCGTGAACGGGGAAAGGCCACTTCTCCTTCGTGAGGCTGTTTTCAGTTGCGTTTCTCGTTTTCATCGCTGTCTGCCCGGGATCAACCCAGAATCCGTGGCTGCCCCGCAGCGAGGGGGGACGCCTCATGTCCGCAGGACCCCGACATTTGCTCCCGTGATGGCGATGGTCGCAGCAGCGTGCCCCGGCCTTGGGGCCTGCGGCCTGCCCGCCTCCCCCAGCGCTCAGCCGGCGGCCTCGGCGGGTGCTGCGGCCCCGGTGGCGCGGGGAGCGCGGGTACTCCTGGGCGGAACCTTTGTGCGGCGGAGCGGGTTCCGCGGGGCGGGGAGGAGCGGCGGACCGCGCTGAGAGGGGGACCCGAGAGAGGGGCGGCCCGCCGAGCCCATCGGCGCCGGGGGGAAGCGGTGGCGGCAGCGGGCCCGGCGGGGCCCGGGCAGGCCGCCATGTACGCGGGGCTGCAGGAGCTGGGGGTGGCCAACGGCGAGGACCTGAAGGAGACGCTGACCAACTGCACGGAGCCGCTGAAGGCCATCGAGCAGTTCCAGGTGGGGCGGGTCGGCGTGGAGATGCCCAGCGCTCATGGCGCGGGCCGGCCGTGAGGGGCAGGGGCTGTGGGGTGGGAGAGAGGACGAGAAGGCCCCAGGCGGGGTCCGCTTTGTGGTATTTTCCTCTTTTTATATTGTAACCAGCGTGTCTTTAGCAGTCCCTGCTGTCGGTTGGTGGCTGGCGGAGCCGGCTAACCCCCCACCCGCGTCCCTGTCCGGTGTTTGTGTTGGCAGACGGAAAATGGAGTGCTCCTGCCCTCGCTGCAGTCGGCCCTGCCCTTCCTGGACCTGCACGGCACCCCCCGGCTGGAGTTCCACCAGTCGGTGTTCGACGAGCTGAGGGAGAAGCTGCTGGAGAGGGTCTCTGCCATCGCTTTGGAAGGGAAAGTTGAGGAGAGGTTTGTCGGCGGTCTTGTTGGTTATTTGGAGTGAGCTGGGAATTTTGTGTGAAAATTAGTGGGTGAGTGAGTTGTGCAAAGGAGAGAGATGTTCCCAGGAGATCAAGTTCCAGCAGCTTTGAGATGAGCCACTTTGGTCCTTTACTGTAACATGGTACTTAGTCTCTTGCTCTTCCATGTTTTCAGATACAAGAAGCTGGAAGATCTCCTAGAAAAGAGCTTTTCCCTGGTCAAGATGCCTTCCATACAGCCTGTGGTAATGTGTGTCATGAAGCACTTGCCCAAGGTAAAACTGCTCCACCGGTTGGGCTGTTCCGTTACATCTCCGCTGTGTAGCTTCTCTTAGCTGTGCTGTTGGCCGGGCTGCACGCTCCGTCTGCAGACCTTCTGCAAGTTAGTTGTTTAGTGTTAGGAACTGACTGAAGATTTACTACATTCTTGTGTCTGGTAACGACTTAGTAGACTAATTCAAAAAGCGTTTTACATTTTCATAATCAGCTGAAACTATCTCCCTATTTTATTCATTTTATTCAGCTTCCTAAAAGTAGTCAAGTTCACTGATAGATGAATTTTTCCACAGCTGATTTAAAAATCAAGTGGAAAATAAGATTTGAAGAATGCAACCAGGAGTAGACATGAGTGAGATGCGGATTTGTGAAACAAAAATCTCTAGGAGTAGCTTATTAAAAGCATCATATTGTACTTAAGGTAATGGATTCAAAACTGCTGCTAGAACTTATAAGTTACTGAGTTTTGAAACATCACCCCAAATCTTAGCATCATAGGTTCAAAAGAAGTCTTAAGTGTCTTAGGACTGGCTTACTGTTACAGAAATAGTTGTGTAAATTACCAGACTGCCTGAGATCATGATTTAGATGTATTCTGTAGTGAGCTACTTATTACTTGGACTGTCAGGCAGGTAAGCTGCTCTGCATTTTGGTAACCACTCTGTTGATCGTAGGTCCCTGAAAAGAAGCTGAAGTTAGTAATGGCTGATAAGGATTTGTATAAAGCATGTGCAGTGGAGGTGAAGCGCCAGATTTGGCAGGATAACCAGGCTCTGTTTGGTGATGAGGTATCTCCACTGCTGAAGCAGTATATCCTGGAGAAAGAAAATATTCTCTTCAGCAATGATATTTCTGTCTTGCACAATTTCTTCAGTCCATCTCCCAAAACAAGGCGTCAAGGAGAGGTAAGGACAAGGAAACCTTTTACAACGTGTTTGTAAGTGGAGTTCATCAGCTTTCAGTCAACCTCGACAAATAACAGTGTCCATTTCACCCACCCAACTTCACTAGTGAAGTTGTTTGGCTAGACAAAGTATTTGCAAGAAATACCAGGCTGTTTTCTCCCACATACCTTGATGAAAGCAGCAGGAATTATTTTCATAGTTACTCAGTGCTGTGTAGTAATTGATTAATATTCTAAACTGTTTATGAGCTTTTAAAAAAATAGTAAGGCCAGATTTTTTCCTTTATTGCTCAGTCTGGCTTTAATACCCCTCAACTGTTCTGAAGGATGAGCAGCTCTATCAAATCAGTTTGAATATCTTAAATCTCTTTTCTTGGAACTTTTTTTTAGCAGGACACAGTCCAAGAAAAGTGCTTTTTTTTTAAGCTTTGCTATTTGGTTGGTTTGGGTTTTTTTGTAAAGATGGAAAGTTGTAGCTAAGGTGGCATTTGGAAAAGTTGCTCTTTCAGTAGGATTACATGAGATGGCTGAGCGGATCCAACACTCAGCCACAGGAAGGACAGGTGATGCTCGCCCCCTCCCTCTCTGTAGCTCTGGTGATTATCCGACCTTTCCATGAGCTGATTCAGCTCCGTAATTGCTGCAGAAACTCTAGCAAATAAAACCAGCCAGTAGTTTTCCAAGACAGTGAGTTGGATCTGCTCAAAGAAATCAGCTGGCACCAAAGCCATTGCAAGGAGGTGGGCTGGGTCACACAGGCAGGTTTGATGTGGGAGGGAACAGTGGCATAGGGATTAGGAGGAGTGGCTCTCTCCTTTTCTTGGCAACAGCAAACCATTACACTGGTTCAGCTATAATGTGTTGCTTTACCTCAGGGTGCTTTTGCTCCAAAAGGGAAATACCAGTGTTTCTGTAAGGACCTTGCTATCAAGAACACTAAGGAGTTGCAGTGATAAGGCAGTATAAAGCTTTTATTTCAGAGGGGACAGTACATCTGTTACATGGTGGAGTTGGTTTGGGTCAGTTTTGCTTTCAAAAGCCCATTTAGAGTAAGTGCTCTGGTGCAGTTTACTTCAGGTTTACATTGCAGAGTTGTGGTTTAACCCCGGCTGGCAACTGAGCACCGCACATCCGCTTGCTCATCCTCCCCTGGTGAGATAGGGGGAGAATCAGAAGGGTAAAAGACAGAAATGCATGGATAGAGATAAAAACAGTTTAATAATTAAAGAGAAATGAAAAAAAAAAGTAAGGAAAAAGACAACAAAGAGAGAGGAAAATAAAACCCAAGAGAAACAAGCGATGCAAATGAAAACAATTGCTCACCACCAACCAACCGATGCTCAGCCAGTGCCCGAGCAGCAGCCCTTCCGCCAGCCTCCAGTTTTACTGTGGAGCATGACATCATATGGTCTAGAATATCCCTTTGGGCAGTTAGGGTCGGCTGTCCCAGCTGTGTCCTCTCCCAGCTTATTGTGCACCCCCAGCCTACTCACTGGTGGGGCGATGTGAGGAGCAGAAAAGGCCTTGACTCTGTGTAAGCACTGCTCAGCAGTGACTAAACCATCTCTGTAACTAAACCATCCCTGTGTTATCAACACTGTTTTCAGCACAAATCCTAAACATAGCCCCATGCAAGCTACTGTGAAGAAAATTAACTTTGTCCCAGCCAAAACCAGTAGAAGCCTCACCTTCGTTCTCATGCCTGTGGCCTGAAGGTAGATAAAAATGCAAAAAGACTTCCAAAGAAAAGTGACTTTTATTCATGTTACAATAATTGTAAATTATATTCCTCAATAGAACGTACTGCTTCTTACCTGTTTCACATAGCTGAGCACCTTATTTTACAAATGCTTCAATTTCTGTTTGCAAGAGACCTTTTTCTTGACATTCTTTATTCTTTCATTGTGGCTATGAAATTTTTTGGTGAATATCTTTTGAACAAATGTTCTTGGAAATCTTGGTATAAATAGTTCCTTTTCAGGAACTCATGTCAATGCAGATGTTTCAATCTTGATAAATCATGTAAAAGAATTCGTTTACATTGTGTGTATGTGAAATAACAATCTCTTGGTACTAGTACACATGTTTTCCTCTTTGAGTTTAGGTGGTTCAGAAGCTGACCCAGATGATTGGGAAGAATGTGAAGCTCTATGATATGGTGTTGCAGTTTCTGAGAACCTTGTTCCTTCGGACAAGGAATGTTCATTACTGCACACTACGGGCAGAGCTCCTGATGTCGCTGCATGACCTGGAAATCAGTGAAATCTGCACCGTTGACCCCTGTCATAAGGTATTAATCATGTGGGACAGATAGGAGAATTTTCTCTTTCGCCCACTCCTGTGCGTACCTGCTGCCCTGCAGGACTTCAGCCCAGAGAAGATGACTCCTCTCTGTGAAGAGAGTTCAGACCTTGAATCCAAAAGTCATCTTATATTCCTTGGAACTTCAGGTGAAAATTTTGTCTTGGTTAACCAGCAGCTTGCTCTCATTTCATAACCCATAAATCATTCAAATTTATGGTACTTGTTCAGTGTTAAAAACAACATCTAATCTGACCTATGTAGATGCTGCAAAAAATAATCAAAAACATTAGCTGGTCCTTTGTCTGTGGTCAGCATCACTCTGATCTTGGACAAAGCTTTTCTTCTTAAGTAATGTTGCTAAGTTTTATGTGTATTCAGCTTATAGAGAATATGACATAGAGTGATGATGTTACTGCATGTTTTCTAATGTCTTCTGATCAAGACTCCCTAAATCAGTGACTGAATGAAAAAGGGCAATTCTTGTTCAAGTTGCAGATCATTTTCAGTAGCTTCATTTTGCCACTGCAAAATGCAGTGACTGCTGCAAGGAAAGGAAACCACAATGAAAGCATTTCAGAAAATTCAGCAAGTTGTTCTTTTTTGACAGCTGAAATGTTGGGGGAAAATATATACTGTTTTCTGAAAGGGGAAAAAAGCCCTTAATTTTAGGTCAGATAAAACGTTCCATTTATCTGTTTTTTTCATAGAATCATAGAATCATAGAATGGTTTAGGTTGGAAAGGACCTTGAAGATCATCGAGTTCCAACCCCCCTGCCATAGGCAGGGACACCTCCCACTAGACCAGGTTGCCCAAGGCCACGTCCAGCCTGGCCTTGAACACCTCCAGGGATGGGGCCTCAACAACCTCTCTGGGCAACCTGTTCCAGTGCCTCACCACCCTCAAAGTGAAAAACTTCTTCCTAATGTTCAATCTAAACCTGCCCTCTTCCAGTTTGAAGCCATTCCCCCTTGTCCTGTCACTACATGCCCTAGTAAAAAGTCCTTCCCCAGCTCTCCTGTAGGCCCCCTTTCCATTTTGATAATACAGCTCTAAAGCAGAAGCACCTCCACTGTTAATATCCCCTACTCAGAGGGTGGGAGTGGTATTGCAATGGCTAAAATATCCCATATTATTATTGCTAAGTGATGCTGCTTCTTTGTCAGCCTCCTACTTGTGTAAATCTACGTTCATCAGGTGTGCGGAGCAGCAATACATTTTATACATGCCTCTTCCTTAATTGCCAGGGAACGCCTTTCTTGGAAGGGGAGAAAGTGACACCAGGTTAACTTACATTGGTATCTCTGACCTTCTTTTGGAATGTTTGTATTTCTGACCTCCTCTGTATTTGTGACCAGCTTGCTACCATACCTAAGTATATTAATAAAATGTATTAATTCCAGATATTTGGAGGTCATTCGAGCCTATTTTCTCTGACATTGTGTATTTTATTGCTGGTTTACTGAGTTGCTGTGCTTCATAAAACTTTGTCCTTTTTTCTAACAGTTCACCTGGTGCCTTGATGCTTGCATTCGGGAAAAGTTTGTGGACAACAAGAGAGCTCGGGAATTGCAAGGGTTCCTGGATGGAGTGAAGAAAGGACAAGAACAAGTGTTGGGGTAAGGCACTTGGGCTGTTTATTGAGAAACTGAAAATGGGCTCCTGGTAGTCACAACATCTGACAGGTATTGTAGGTGTTAATTCTTCCCTAGGGCCAGCTGACAGCCAGAAGCTCTTCTGTGCCGTCAACTCCAGTACATTCATGAGCATTGTTGCACTAGGGCATAGCCTGGCACGTTCTGGTAACCTGGCTTGTACTGCTTAAGTTACCACCCTTGAGTCACCCCTGTAGCTTGGTAACTGACTGTGGGGGATCTCCTGCTTGATTTCAGTGCAGAAGACCTTTAGTAATTGTTTCAGATAACGTGCTCTTTCAAGTCAAAGAAATAACATTCATGGTGTTTTTACAAGGCAGGAGAAGGTTCATCAGGTGGACACCTGTAGGTAACAAAAGACAGAAATTCAGGTTTTACATTATCATAGTAAAGGTATTGTTGCAGTACTTGCCCTGTGTCTGCCTCTCTTCTTAAACTCAGCAGTGTGTGTGTGTTTATAAAAATATAGTGTACACATGCACACAATGCTTTGATGTTACATCTGATAGTTGACAGGATTACAACAAAGAATAGGCTCAAACATCTCACTCCAGTGAAAGACACTGGTGTCCTACAGCTGGATATGGAACTGTATGGTAGGGTTGTTTGTTATGTGTGACGTGTATTTGATTTTTGCTTCTCAGGGACTTATCAATGATCTTGTGTGATCCCTTTGCCATTAACACCTTAGCCTTGAGTACTATAAGGCACCTGCAAGACCTGGTCGGGCAGGACACCTTACCCAGGGTGAGTGTCACAGCTTATGTACTTAATCTGAACCGTAGTCTTAATTGAATAAATAGCACTCATCAACAAAAGGCTGGCACTGTAGAAGTCGTACAATTAAATTCTCAAATGCATGTGTGAATTGAAATAAGGGAAACATGATACTACCTATCCATTTGTAGCACATACCTTAGAACTCTGCAGGAGCATTGTATAGATATGGGCGTTTTGGAGCTCTCTGAATTGACAAGCAATTCTCTGCGTGGCTCATTCTATCCAAACAGCTATGCTTATATAGAATCATATATAGAATATGTGTCTCCTTGCTTTGTCCTTCCATCAGTTTGCCTAACTCCAGCAGCCTTTTTTCCCTGCCACAGTAAATGAGATGGATTAGTTTACACTGTTCTGGTCTGTTGACTGCGATATAATACAGTTCCTGCAAGTAGCGTCTGCAAGAAGTGCTTAAATGTTAAAGGAGGGTAGCCTTACAGGTGTCTGAACAGTGTGAGGCATTTGCTAGTTTTATCCCCGAGTTACTCAATCCAACAATAAAATTCAACAACTTCCTCACGACAGTTTAAGACTGAAAATTGTTTTGGTTTCAGGGCACAATATAAACAAAAAAACATTGTCATTCTTACCCACGCTTTCTCTTTCTTACTTCTACTGAGATGACTTGATTTGTCCTGTCACACATTATATTTCAGTGTACTAATTTGGCTGGACACGTTTAACAAATGATGTCGTGACCAGATTGGCTGCATACTTCTTGGCTCATTATAAAATGTCACATAAAACCACAAACTCTCAGGTGTGTCTGTTATTTGATTACCATTTGAGGAATCAGTTGTCAATTAAATCGGAGAACCGAATGCCTCTAGCAGTCTTTGGTGAAGCTGCTAATGTAGGAGAGCTTTGAATGTAAACAACTACATCCAAATAAATGTCTATATGTGCAACTTGTGGAAGATCAAAATAGCTGTTTTTCTCCTCCCTTTAAAATTCGAGGAAAGCCCGGATCTGCTGCTGCTCCTGAGGATGCTGTCTTTGGGACAGGGGGCCTGGGACATGATTGACAGTCAAGTCTTCAAGGAACCAAAAATGGTGAGCTATTTTGATGTTTAGAATTTGACACATTTAATTAAACAAATTGAGACTCGTTTATTATTTTATTGTGTCCCTGATTTAACATTCATTCTGCATACCTCTCATCATAGCTGTCTTAGAAAAAAGGTGTAAGTGATTACAGAGCAGCAACTCAAGTGGACATGCTGTAAGCTTTGTTACCTGCTTTTTTATTTACATGAATGCCTGGCCCTTACTGTTTTAAAATCAGACTGTACCTCTGTTAAATTCTGCACTGGTTGCTCATTGTTCCTGGGAACTTCTACACAATTGACAAGTTTGTAAAACACATCTTGTATGAGGAAAGCAGGATTTCAGAGGCTGGTCTGAAATTCGTGTAGCAGTGTAGCAGCTTTTCATTGACATGAAAAATGTTTTTCCCTTTGGGGTATCTGTTGTAGCGATTTTGTTCAGTGCCACATTCAGCTACAATCTTTCCATGCTTTGGAGATACTTTGCACAGTATTATAGGCAGCCCTAGTGTAGTCTGGGAGCAGATTATGTTCAGCTGATGGCAGGAGGGCTAACCATGCTGTTGCACAGCGGGACTGTTTCTCAAGAGAGGTTTGCTGTTTCTGTTCTGAACTATAAAGCAGCAAATGTCTACCTAGGGGGACATTTGAAATCTCCAAAATATATATTACTGGCTGATTGCACGTTTAAATTTAATACAGGAAGGGTGTGCGTTAATATTCAGATTGTAACAGTGAGGGTGACTGAAACTCCAAGAGTAGCGCTGTGATTTGACTTGCAGAGGTACTGTCATGAATCTCTTAGAAACTGAATATTTTTCCTAAAGGGAATCTCCAAAACTTTATTTAAAATCTGTTTTATTTGTGATTGCTACAAGCTGTAACCTCCCACTCTGTGAATCTGATATAACATAGGTTGATCTGCCATGTGCAAGGAGGTGCTCTTTATTGTTGCTATTCTAGCTATGCATTGATCCCTGTCAGTATAGGCAATGAACAAAATAATTTGTAATTCTTGATAAATCCAGTTTGGTACCATCCTTAACATGCAGTGCTTGCAGCGATATTGGAAAAGATCTCTCAGAAGAAATGCTACGTAATTGTCAAAAGAAAGGATTTGAGCAGGGAGTGTTTCTGTAGATGAGGTGAAGTACAGTTTCCTAATTATCAGTGGAATGTGTGGATTGTTACAGCACTCTAAGACCATTAGGTGGCATGAACTGATTGATGAAAGTGTTTTTCTTTTCCCTCTGTTCTTCCATTCCTCTAAGGAAGCTGAGTTGATCACAAAGTTCTTGCCTATGCTGATGTCCTTTGTGGTGGATGACTACACGTTCAATGTAGATCAGAAACTCCCCTCGGAGGAGAAGGGACCAATTCCCTACCCCAGCACCATTCCTGAAGCTTTCACCAAGTACGTAATCTGCCTTACCGGCTTTGTACATATAGTCTTGTTACCAAAGCAAAACATCAAGGAGCCAGCCAACACTGACAGGAAAAAATACTGTATGTGGTAGAGCAAAGACTTTCTTGGGCTAAGATTTAGTCCCAGTTGATCAAGCCTGAACTTTTTCTTTAGCAGAACAGGTTTCCACCATGATTCCTCAAATATTATTTTATGTAGATAAATTTTATTGCTTGTAATGACCATTCTTTTGGCAGATTGAATATGAAAGTATTTGGTATTACTGCTTTCAAATATGCTGCTTGTGTGGCTTCCCAAGCAGTGAATTATGAGGGTTTGAGTGATATTTGGGTGCACCTGGACGAGTGCCCATGCGTGGTTCTGAAGAGCACTGTTGTAAATCATGAAGTTGGCATTTTTGTCTCACAGACACTCATTCTCTGTTGATAACCTGTCACTCCAGGGACTGGAGATAAATAAAACCTCTGTGTGCTCTGTTGCATTCAGATGTTGCACTAATTTCCAGCACAGTTCTTATCTGTGTGCCAGAATCTGGAGTACTGTATCCCGGTAGTTGTACTGTCCTCTATGACAGTGTTGATACTTGACCTTTGGGAAACTAAAACAAAACAGAATTGGACTTTGTATCATTTATAAGTATTTGGGCTTCTTCGAAAACCAATTTTTAAATAGCACTTTTACCGTTATTAATATTATAAATGTTCACAATCAAATCCAACTGTTTGATTGTAAGACAGCGTAATCTTTGCTGAGTGGTAAATTTTTCTGGACCATGGTAGTGAACATAGTGATGATCATCATACTCAGTCACTAAGTAGTAGCTGCTCTTCCGTGGGTTTGAGGTTAGCCACTGCTGTGACTGCTTGTTTGCTACCGACAATATTTTAAACCCTCTTTAAAAAAAAATAAATCAGTTTTAACTTGATTGATTAAGAAACTTTGCTTCTGCCGTAACAGATTCTTGCAGGAGAACAGAATAGCTTGTGAGATTGGGCTGTATTACATCCTTCACATCACTAAACAGAGGAACAAGAATGCTTTCCTTAGGCTTCTGCCAGCACTAGGTAAGTTTTTGTCTTTTCTCTATTCTGTAGCTGTTTGCCTTGTGCTGGGCACCCAGGAGGCAAGTAAACCTGGAGTGAGAATGATTTCAGAGTCAAAGACGTAATGTTCTGCCTTTGGCTCTTCTGGTGGCTTGGTTGTAGGGCCCTGCAGAAGTGTTTGGTTTTGTCTCCAATTAGGATATTTTTCTGCTGATCTGAGAATTTAGGGATAGTGGCTGAGGGTCAGTAGTTTCTCAGATCAAAGGCTGGATTAACAATGAGACTAGTTTTGAACTGTTTGGAATGAATCTGAATGATAAAAGAGCAGATGGCTTAATTCTGCCAATGCTCATAGTAATTGCAGGCGGCCAGAAATTCTTGGGACTTGGCTTTGTGTGGTGAAAAAAACCTGTAACAAAACAAGACTGAACACAGCCTTAAATTCTTCCCTGGGATTACCTTCTTCACTGACTTCTCTGGGGTAAGTTGCAGGGGAGGTCTGAAGCAATCTTAGGAATTGCAGCTCCCAGTAATGGCAGGGGGGTTCACTTTCCACTCCCTCACCCCAGATCTGGGGTTCTTTGAACCCTTTGCTGAGCTGTTAGCTCATTTACATGGGTGAGTTTTCCATTGGTAAGTGGTTTGTATCTGCTCACTATGGGGTCTGAGGAGTGCAAGGAGGTGGATGTGGCCATGAGCAGAGGATGGTGGAGAAGGATAGTAGGGGACTGCGTAATTTTGGTAGAAGAGTACTCTGTGACTTCAGTCTTGGTGGAGACATGGGTTTTCTTTATGTTCTTCTCATCCCTCTGCTCCTAATCTTTTATGTCTGAAAGATCAAAAAGACCTGCCTGGGCTACCTGTTTTAAAAGGAAATCTCACTGCCAAGTTTTCAGCAGGAACATCTGCTGTGTAGTCAGGTTTTGGCACATCCTCGTTGGTCTCAGTCTCTTTCCTTTTCATGTTGTACAGTTGAGACCTTCAGTGACTTGGCCTTCAGTGATATTTTTCTGCATCTGCTTACTGGTAACCTCACGCTGCTGGGTGATGAATTTTCACTTGAGGAGTTCTGCACCAGTCTCTTTGATGGCTTCTTTCTCGCTGCCTGCTCAAGGTAAATCTGATTTTCCTCAGGGGAAGTGAGTTTACAGGACACCTGAGAGAGGTTATACTGCTTTGAACTATACTTTAATAGTTCAGCAAACTCTTCACGTGTAGTGGAAATATTAGCCTGATGCTGTTTTTCTTTAAGGAAAGGCTTATATTTTGTGATCAAGTTTTTATCAGCAAAAATTTTAAGTTTTGATTATGAATTATTACCTAAACTTTAATTCATTATTCATAAGTTGAAATTGCGAAAGACAATATCCTTCATGTTTTGCAGTAGCTGTGAATATGAAGAGTTAACTTCAGCTCGAAACACAGAAAATCTGTTTGTATCTGTTAATTCTGTTAAGTCAGTGTGGTTCAAGTGCTGGCCTGCAGACCAGGTCTAACCTCCAGAAGGCTTCCCCAAAAATGAGTAGAACTGCTGTGCTGGTGCTGCTACCACTTCCTCCACACATACAAAAAACCAAACATCCTTCTGCATGTGCATATGGCCTGTCCAACAGAGACCAGCTGCTGCCACATGCTACAGTCTCTGCTTAAAATCTCCCCCCTTCCTTCCTCATAGTTGCTACAGTTAGTCCACTCCTGTTGAATAATTACATGAATTGCTTGAAAGTCCAAGGCAGGGTTAGCACTTTGTAGCACACAGGCTACAATTCTCAGGTGTTTCGGAAAATTATAACAAAGCAGTTTGCGGGTGTGTGAATTATTCCGATACTGTTGCTGTAGCTTTCTTGTTCTCAAGATGGTGTTTGTTTATATGTTACTCTGCTTTAAAATTGCTTTTTGCAGAAAGGAGAATGTACATAGACATGTGCTAAGACTGCTGCTTCATCTGCATCACAAAGTGGCGCCTGCCAAATTAGAGTCTCTCCAGAAGGCTTTGGAACCCACCAAGCAGGTAAGAAGGGAAGCACGAGAAAGGGAAAATTAATTGGAAATGAAAGCAGCTGCCTTTCCAGACGTTGCTTAATGGAACATGAGCTCTGCTTTCCAAGTGTACCAAGTTGTGTCTTAATTACCTTGTAACTTCCGCTTTCTGTGTTGGTTTGTGTTAAAACACACAAGGTAATTGCATACTTAGTGTTCTAGCTAGTAGCAGCTAGAATGAAGTATGACTCTTCTGTTTTTCCCCTCCCTAATTCTCATTCTGCAGAGTGGGGAAGCTGTGAAGGAGCTTTATAACCAACTCACTGAGAAACTGGAGCTTCGCAAGCCAAGTCCAGCCGAAGTGACTGAGACTCCTTCCATGGAACTGCCCTTGCCCACTGTGCCCACACCAGCCTCACGCTGAGCTATGTCTGCAGTGCCAGAGTGAGACAGGAGGAGAACTAACCTAGTGCTCTGCAGCATGAAGACACTGTACTGCCTTTCAAGTGTCTCTGCCTACAGGGTGGAAACAAAAAAAAGCCACTGAAGCTCTTTCAGGAAACACTGCAGTTTACCCAACTCTCACTGGCTCGTGCTGGTTAGAAAACTCCGTATGCAGTGCATTGCGAAGGTTTACTTTTCTTAAAGATAGCTGAGTTTCTTCTTGTAGATCAATTTCAAATCTGACTGTACTTTTTTTTTTTTTTCAAAAAGAAAATGCCTGTTTTTAAGCTTGGCATCTTGTATTTTTAAACTTTACTTTAAAGAACTGATCAATGAGTGTTTAACTGCATTATGGTTGAGCAGGTAGAGTGAAATCTTGCAGGCTAACCTTAGCTTTCTTCAGCCGTTAGTTTGCTCCTCTGGGTCTTTGGAGAAGATGATTAACAGAAGGAAATGTCAGAGGAGATAAGCTCCACTGATACAATTTCCCATTTGAGGTTCTTGCTCTTTTGGTACATGGTAAGGCGTGCTGCATTAGTCAGAGGTGTCCACCACTGTCACTAGACCAAGAAACAGTCAATAGCCATCTTCTCAGCTAGGGTCTTACAAAGAAAGCCAGAAATTGAATCATTCTCTCCCTTTTTCTCCCTGTTTTTCTCCAAAGGAGTGGCTTGAAATGAGTCCTGGAGCCAGCAAAAAAAACCCCAAACTAGCATACTTCCCGATGACAATAGGGTTTGAGTGTAGGTGGAGTGAAATTCTGTCTTTGAAAAAAATAACCTGTTCTTCATGGCTCATTTGTGTAGCTGTCTGTAGTGTTACAGTTAATTCCTGTTCTGCTTTTATTGCTGCCTCAGGTAGAGTGTACAGGAAGATGGGCATTGGGACAAGAATGAATTGTGTGAGTTTACAATGGACTTCACACTGATTTTAGCAGGTACCGTATGCCTGGAAAGAATCTTGCCAGTCACCTGTAAGCAGGAAGCTGCCTACCTCAATTACTCTGACTCGCAGAATAATTCCAGTAGGAAGGCACTTCTGAGGGTCTGTGGTCCACCCCCGAGTCAGAGCAGGACCAGCCTAGGTGAGGTTGCTCAAGAGCAGGACTTTTTATTTACCTTTGTTGAGTTTCTTGAGGTTTCCGCCAGGCTGTTTCTCCAGCCTATTGCGGGGTCCCTCCGAACAGCAGCCCTGTCTGGTGTTCCGGCCATGCCGGCCGGAGTTTGTATCCTTTACAAACTTGCTGAGGGTGTGTTCTGTCCTCAGGTTGTAAATAGAGACATTAAACAATATTAGCCCCATTAATGACCCCTGAGGAATGCTGTCGGTAACGGGCTGCCAGTTGGACTTTGTGCTGTTGATCACAACCCTCTGAGCCTGGTGTCCTGCCAGTTTTCCGTGCAGCTATCTGAACTCTATCAAAATGATTTGATTATCTGGATCCTTCAGATGGTTGTGCCAAAAGCTGTTTAAAGTCAAGGTAAGCTACCCGCTATGCTCCCCCCATCCACCGAGCCAGGCTTCTTTTCGTAGAAGGTTATTGGGTTTGTCAGGCACAATTAACCCTTGGAATTTGCCCATCCGTGCCGGATGTGCCCTGTCACTTTCTTGTCCGTCATGTTTCTGGATATGACGGTTTGATTTTTTTTTTTTCTCCATCACCCCTTGTTTCCTGGAACTTGAGCACTCCCATTGCCAAGTGATGCTGATGACACTTTTCCGTTTCCTGAAGCTGTGTTGAGAAAAAAAAAAAAAAAGAGAGAAAGAAACAGAGACTAGTTAAGTAGAGGTGGAAATTCCTCCCCAAAGCTGCTCACTCCCTCTCTGCCTGGTTTTCTTCCTTCTGAGTTCTCGAGTGCTGCATGAGGAAAGTGAGCGTCGCCTCTCTTCATCGCCTTGGTGCTTTATTTCTCCTTTTATGCAGGGACTTGTCTGTATCTTGTGGGAGAACTGGGAAGGTGGGTTATGTTTGTGTATGAGTCAAGGGCACTGTCATCTTGTCCACGCTGCCTTTGTGCCCCTTAACCTCCTGGGTCAGTATTGCCTTTGGCAGGCTCGTGGCAGTTCTGACGTCGGACTTGTTGGAAATGGGAACTGGGTATAACAATCAGGTCTTTCTTGCTTAGTTTTGTTTTTAAACCGTTTAAACTGTCATGGTAACAAAATAACATCCCACGCTGCTGGTGAACCTTTTGCAATGAACCTACTCAGGCCCATGCTCTGCTTAGACTTTAAGGTTATTTTAGGTTTGTGTTGGGGATTCTCTGTCACTGAAGGTTTCCCTTATACCGCATGCTCACCTGGGACTCTCCTGCAGCACGAACTTTTAACCCAGGCTGAGTGTGTGATTTACTACTTGGTAGAAAGACCTCTTGTGTTTCAGCCTGTACCCACAGTACTGAGATATGTGCTGATGGGTTTTTTCCAGGTTTTTAGATCCGCAAAGAAATTGAATCCCAGAGCACAAACTGGCCGTTACCTGTGCTGGTGGCTGCTTCGGCTGAGGAGGGGAAATCTGGGCGGCAGAGAGTGGGAGTGGCAGCCAGTCCGTGCTTTCCTGGCCTGCTTTCCGCACAAAGATGTGATGAGGAGACACTTGCCAGAAAACATTGGGTTTGTAGTGAACATCTTGGTCTGTTTCCATTCTTTGGGATGAGAATGGTTTCACTCCAGTGCCAGCAATTACACAGACTCCTGTTGTATGTGTAAACCTGCGCGCAATCTGCAGTGGGAGCTGGCTGCAGCTGCGTGCAGGATGCTCGCTCCCTTACGCCTCCTCTGTGTTCCCTTACGCCACATCCTGCACAAGACAGTCCCTGGGTTCTGCTCTAGGATTCCCGCTTGGAGCAGCTCGCGCTCTTCTGCTATGTTGGATGGTGCAGTTCTGCGGCACACTGACCAGGTGAAGTACAGCTGGGCTGTGTGAGAGAATTTATTTTTTTTTTAATCTTTTTTTATGGTGCCTCTGTCCGTAGCCCTGTGTAGGTGACACCAGCCGAGGTGCCGTGCAGTGTGCGCTGCCAGGGGGGCACCACCAGCAGCTCTGCCTGTCCTGCTGCTGCTCGAAATCCCTCCCTGGACTCGCTCCCTGTTTACACTTATGTCACAGTTTGCCTTTACAACAGGGGGGTGATACCTGTGATAGGAAAAAATGTGTATTCTCTCCAAACCTGCCGTGCCTGACTGGGGAGTGAATTTTTACAATGAATTCTAATTAGCTTGAGCAATCTGGTCCTCTGTGTGCTTTTCATGAGAGATCGGAGTAACTCATAGCCCAGAGAGGTTCTTCAGGCTTTTTGGATGGTTAACATTTAACTGAAATTTTACGTTGACCTGTGAGACAAACAATTTGGATTGAGCTAGTTTAGAAGGTTGATAGAGCACTGTAACTGCAGTGGTTGATACAAGCAGCCGGTTCCTGAGGCCTGTGCTAGTAGAGGAACCAGGTCTTATATAAAATTAGAGGAACAGATGATTACTATAGTAAATTTTATTTTCTGCCAAACTACCTGACACCCAAAGCATGCCTAGCATCATTTCAAAACACAGCCAGATTCCACTTAACATAGTGATTTGATGTAGGATAGCTCTGTGGACCAAGATAAAAGGAGATCAAACAAATCTCCTTGGCCAGAAAGAATACGAAGACCCTCTGAATAGTCCCCAGCTATTGTGAGTCCTCTCTATTTTGCCAGGAACTGTTAGGTTTTTAGGTGATTCCCGGCCTTTTCTCTATACAACAGTGTAAAGGAAACCTGCTATAGGTTTAGCTTTGAAGATAAATGAGTTACTTAATGTGCAGTGCTGAAGGCAGGAGCATGTTTGGTTCAGGAGTCTGGTTTCAGTTCACCGTGCTGGTCTGTGGCATCTGCTCTGTCGGGAGTGTGATACTGGAGACTTCCTTGGTGCGTGAGAACATCAGTTTCTAAAGGAAGGTGATAGGTTGGGCTGAAATCCCAGCTCCAGGATATTGGGGATTTATTATCTTGACTCTCTTGCAAGCACTTTAAGAAAGGAAACAGCTGAAATCCAGAGGAAATATTTTTTTCCCAACTTCTGTGCATTTAACTGCAATCCCAAGCAGTAGGATTGCTTAACCAACAGAGCGAAGGGTGTTAGTCTAACCTCAGAAATGGCTGAGGCTTAGGCGTTGAATCGAAAGAGAGACCAGGTATGAGGGAGACCTCAGAGGTTTCTCCCCGAGACCAAAAGAGGGTTCCAGCAGTGAGTACAGCGTGGGGAAGTCACAGAACACATCCTGCACAAGACAGGTTTGATTCGTTTGGTGAGCTAAAGCGGATGGGTTCAGGAACATGCATCGCCTCCATGTCTGGCCCGTCTTCTTGCAGAGGTGAACACAAAACTGGGCTTGTCCTGAACTTCACCCTGTGGTCCCCACACATCTGGCTCTGGAGCACAGGTCCCAGCAGGCCAACTGGAGTCTGCTCTGCTGGGGTGGGTGAACCTGTCACATTTCAATCCCCTCTTGTTCTTATCATAGAATCAGAGAATGGTTTGGGTTGGAAGGGACCTTCAAGGATCCTCTAGTTCCACCCCCTGTCATGGGCAGGGACACCTCCCACCAGCCCAAGCTCCAAGCCCCGTCCAACCTGGCCTTGAACACCTCCAGGGATGGGGCAGCCACAGCTTCTCTGGGCAACCGGGGCCAGTGTCTCGCCACCCTCACAGTAAAGAATTCTTTTAATTTCATGTCTCGGCCCTCTGTGCTGCCACAAATAAAGCTCAATTTTTGGCCAAAGCAAGGAGCAGGGCATCAGGCTTACAAGTGACCGGCCCTCCTCTCCTTCCTAAAAGCACTCCGGAGTGGCAGAGGTGGGTTCCCGCAGGGAGGCTCTGTGCTGTCCCACGCGCTGTTCCAGCACATACCTGACCAGTAGCGCTTCAGGGAATGGATCTGAGAATACATCAAAGTCTGCCTGGTCAGAAAAGTTACTGACAAATACAAAAATCACAGCACTTCCTTTGTCAAACCTTTAAAGCTTCAAAAAATAAATTGTCAGGTTTTTTAATCTTAATAACTTGAGCAGGCACCGTACTGCAGACAAGCATCCATGGTGTTTTCACATGTCCTTTGGTATCTCCTCTGCTGTACCTGTTCACTGGACAGTTGAAGGAGGACTGCTGGTCCTGAGGGCTTCCCTGGGAAGGGGCAGAGGTTGTCAGTCCCAGAGTAAACAGCCTTCCTGATCCTTTCTCCTTACTACTGGGGTGCCTGGAGACCCACCAAATTGTTCTTGCTATGATTTCAACGGTTGGCTACTGGGGCAGTGTGCGGTGGAAGCAGGTAGGTGCGTTGTCCTGGCCTGATGAGACTTCTGCTGTGGACAAGTGCAAAACTGCATGGTAGGTACTAGTTCCCAATGTGTACCTTCATCTGGTGTGAGTAGGAGGTCAAACCAGGGTATGATGTGACCATCTCCCTGGTTGTCCTGGGCTGTTGGGGGGATCCTGACCATCCTGGCTTTGTCTGCGGTTCAGCAAGTCAATTCCTGCTCCCCTGGAGCTCCCTGAGGCTGAGGCGACACCTCTGTCTTTGGTTTGCTGCTGGTTTTGGGGGAAGGGCATGTCCTTTCACTTGGCAGCCTTTCATGGAGCAGCACTAGCTTCTGACCCGGTGCATCAGCTCAGATGTGTTGTGAGATGTGTCTGGCCTTGAAAAGTCTTCCTGCAGCTCAGCAGTGGTGTTGCTCAGTGGAACTCTCTGGGAGGAAAGCAATGAGGAGCAGTGGGACAGCAGCACACTCCTGGCCTGCAGAGCCATGCCACAACCTGGCAGGCAGAAAGATGACACTAGTGTGGTTCTTACTGGTGCTGTTGCAGTGCCTTGGTGACATCTACCCAGGTCCTGCTCGGCTGCAACGTGCTCAGAAAGAACATGAGCATTTTACCTTAAAAAAAGGAAAAGGTATTTTAGTACTTCCCTATTACTTAGGTGCCTGCTTTCCCACTGAGATCCATCTGATTAAGGCATTCAAACATCGGACTTTGATAAGAGACCATGTTCACCCAGTGCCTTCAGGAGAAGTCTCAAAGACTTCTAAAGGAGGCCTACAGGAGAGCTGGGGAAGGACTTTTTCCAAGGGCATGTAGTGATAGGACAAGGGGGAATGGCTTCAAAGTGGAAGAGGGGAGATTTAGATTAGATATTAGGAAGAAATTTTTCACTCTGAGGGTGGTGAGGCACTGGCACAGGTTGCCCAGAGAAGCTGTGGCGGCCCCATCCCTGGAGGTGTTCAAGGCCAGGTTGGACAGGGCTTGGAGCAACCTGGGCTGGTGGGAGGTGTCCCTGTCCAGGGCAGGGGGGTGGTACTAGATGATCCTCAAGGTCCCTTCCAACCTAAATCATTCTGTGATTCTATGATTTATACATTTTATCTCATGCCTCCTTTTCTCTGAAGCAGTGGGAGGACAACAAGGGAACTGGGGAGCTTGGCAGGTAAGGTATAGCTACTGTTACGAGAGAGTGTTCAGAAGTCTTTCTTTTGGGGAACCCTTTGGTTGTGGTGTGGCCTCAGTAGGATCATTAGGGGTGCAGTGAGAAACTCCATTGCACCAATTTCCACCCAGGAAAGGAAGCTGCTTGTTCAAAAAGAGGGCTGGATCCTGACTCCTGTCCTGCTCTGGGTTAAACCTAAATTTGTGGAAAAGAATAGCCATGAAATCATCCGCCTGGAGAGCACTGGTTGCCAACCTCTGGTTTCCAACCCATTGATGCTACTTCCCAAATAGTCCCACAAAAGCCACAGCTGGGACCCTTGTAAGGGCGGGCTGTGCTGGGCTCTGACTTAATAAGAGGTGGGGACCTAGCGGTTGGAAGGCATTGACATGCATCTTCATGAGTCTGAATGCTCAAAAGCATCTGGTTGTTGGCAGAACACCCCGTTCTCCTCAGTGCTGTGGGTAGTGGAGCCATTGGAAAAGTGGTCCGGAACAATGGGTTGCGGTGCAGATGGCTGGAGGGGAGATGAACGTTTAAAAGGAGTGTCTAACAAAGTCTGGAGCAGATGCTGCGCGGCAGAAAACTGAATTATCGCTCTCCAAGATACTTTTCTGTGGAGCTGCTATATGGTACAGGCTTTACAGTCGCCTTTAGGTTAATTAATGTGTTGTGCTTGGTGGGAGACCTGGTATGTGACTTTCCCTGTGCACGAGGATCCCCTTATCCAGCTTGCTCGGGATGAATGTCTTGCTTTGACTTTGGAAGAGTTGTATCTGGCCCAGAAAATGAAGTGACATGAAAAATCTCGTTGATTCCTTTATCAGAATAGTTCAGCCATGTGAGGATGGAGAACAACACAGGTTTCGCCTGGAGGTGTACATGAAGGTACCTGCGGCTGCTCTAAATGCTGGTTTAGATCTGCGTATGCCGGGGCCGTGTCTGGGTCACAGGGAGGTGGTGCTGGGAGGTGACCAGCGGCAGAGCTGTGTGGGGCAGGAGCTGCGCCACAGCCTGTTCCCGGGTGCTCTGGGTCTCTCCCAGAAGCAGGAGACCACAGGGCCATGTAGAGAGTTTCTGGCCTTTCATGCAATTTTGATGGATGACACACAGATGCTGCATTATGTTTTCTTTTGTACAGCGGTATGAAGTCTGTCCTGGCATACAAATGCCATTGTTAATACAGCTGTCTCTCTGGAGAGATGTCTTGAGACATCTTGAGGCAGCTTTTCAGGAGGAGTAAGTATTTCTGCAATTATCGTTGAAGCTCTGATAGATCCCACTGTGACCACAGTACATTCTGCATTCTCCAGCTTGCTTTCTCACCCTAATTTCCATGTCAGGCTCTTATGTTAATAAGGGCTGAGCCCAGCAGAGCTTGTGGACTGGTCCGAGCTCTGTCCCCATGGCTCTGGACCCACAGACATGCTGTGGGCATCTTTGCCAGCACTGTCCCTGCCCAGAGCCAGGCCCAGCATTAAAAACAAGGGGCAAGTCAGCTTCTCGGAGCTTCAGGTGGGTGTAAAACAGGGATTGAGGGCAAGTCCACACAAGTTCAGGTCTCTCTTGGTGTTGAAGACACATCAGTTGAGTTTCAGCTCTATGGTTGCTCCAGACTGTGCCATTCATGGACATCCTCTGCATTCACTGCTGCTCTTTCCCAGGTCCTCTCTTCTCTGCTTCTTGCCCTGGGGCACCTGACACTGCCATCATCTTCAGCTCCACTGTCTTCTCTTCTGCTGTCTCCTCCTTGTGTGATCCCAGCAGAACAGGCAGTGCGAATGGCAGGGATCTTTCCCATCTGGGTGAGGGCAGGCACCTTAACCCTTTCCTCCAGCCGGGTTCCCGAGGGAGGCCGACACTCGGTGCTTTCGTGGCCAGGGTGGCAGGACATTCGGCCATGCCCCGCGTCGGTGGCTTGGCTGGGCAGAGAGAGGGGTTAGGGACCTGGGGCTCACACACGTTGTGAGCAGCTTCTACCTGCCTATTGTCAATCTCGCGTGTTGGGAATTCGCTTACAAACTGCCGATAGTTTTGTACTGGGTTTATATGTCAGCCCCTAATAATAAGATTTTTCTGGCAGGAGACACTGATGTTGGAAATGTTCTTGCTTTCTGGGGGAATCAGGTTTTAAACCTGGCTAATACCATCCTCTGCAGTGCAAGAAGGGCCATCAGCAAATACAGGAGTGTCCATTAGCGTGTAGAGCCCGTACTAAAGATTAACGAGGTCAGTCCAGCTTGAAGGATAACTTCACAGAAAGCAACTAAACCATCTCTGTGGGCGGGTTTTGGCCTGCTGGACCTGCACGGGGAGTTTGATGGGGAGGACAAAGCTGAACAACTGGATGCAGCAAAACCACCTTCCCTTTCTTGTGAAACAACTGCACAAGGGGCACGGGTATCTGACCTGGGCTCACAGACTGCTACGCTGAGCTGAGTCCGCGTCGCTGCTTCTCCTGGTCAGTAGGGCTGAGCAGCTCAGGAAAGAGGAAGAGCAGCAGTACTGGGCCACAGCTTCTCTGTCTCCCCGCATTAAAAGCAGCAGCCCAGAAGTGAGTATCAGTGCCTCTTGCTCTCCTTCCTCTCCAGGTCCTGCGAATGTCAGTTCTATGGCAAGGAAGGAAGATAATTCCTGTGACCATCCATCCAGCCTGAGTCAGACTAAACCCTTGCTGGTTCCTGTGCCGTTGTTGTAGAAAGAAAGTCCAGAACTCGGGGGACTAATCGTAGTAGTAGTAGTTTTTAATATTATTTTTTCCCCTCAGACTGGCATCAGTTTGCTGTGCCAAAACTGTGTTGGCTGATCAGGGTTAACAGAATTAAAAAGCAGTGAAGTGTTTATAAAATCCTCGTGGTGAGTCATTAGCAATCTGATACAAAGCAATCTGATGATTAAGAGTGCAAGTTTCACATTACCACTACTTCAACCACATTTGTAGGTAGAAGCAATTAAAAATCCTCAGAAGAAATATGTCTCAGAGCATCTGCTCTTTGTCTTTTATTAACTGTTGACTTGTTTGAGGCTGTGGAAGGTGCTGACAGACTCTGCAGTACCTCTTTTTCTTTTTGACTCTGAAAATCCATTTTCCTGTCCGCTGTGAAGGCTGAGATCT
Organism: Anarhynchus alexandrinus; assembly: GCA_008711295.1. Lineage (NCBI taxonomy): Eukaryota > Metazoa > Chordata > Aves > Charadriiformes > Charadriidae > Anarhynchus > Anarhynchus alexandrinus. The sequence goes on from VUYV01000467.1 coordinate 440,919, forward strand.
ACTCTCTTCTGGCTCTGTTGGCAGTTGTATTTCTGCTTTCCCCTCTGGTTCCAGATCTGTTTGACTTCTTCTGAGCTTAGAGAACACTTAGAGACACTGCACGTGAATGAGAGAGGAAAGAGAGAGAGAGGCGTCTTCAGGAGAATTTTATTCCCCTGAATTGCACATGAAGTCTTGTTTGCGATGTCAGAGTTGCTGGGCCAGTGTCATTACTGACTTGTGAAACAAATTCTGGGTAGCAACAACAAAACATCTGGTCCAGTAGGTCATAGCCAGTTACCAACCCACGGCCTCCTCCAAATGAGCACCGTGGTCTCTGTTTAATCTCTAATGAACAATCATATAATTACAGATGGCTTTTTACAAGCATGTTCCTTGAAAAGCACCACAGAATCTGTTTTCCACTTCACCTGTCCCGGCAGGATGGCATTCATGGGCTGTGGCTGAGGACAAGTGTGTATGGAGATGGAGGGAGCGCCCCTGCAGCTAACAGGGTCCTGCTTGGGGTCTATGAAGACACCAGACCCTGGGACCTCAGATCCACCTTTACCAGCACTGTATCGAGGTGGAGGTACTTCCATGTGGCCTCACTGCTACCTGAGGGGGATCACTGTAGCTTCTGAATGCCACAGGAATTTTGGACCGTGACCCCGTGGCCTATTGTAGGAGCTGCTCAGCCTGATCTTTCAGTTTGGCCTGTGTCAGGGAGGTTTGATGTTTCCAGTCCTTGACTATCCTGTTAGCTGGAGGAATCCCTGCAGCCTTTGAGCCCTGTACATGGGGAATGCAGATCACTGTCTTTTCAGTGAAGCTCAGAATTTCCTTCTGAAAAGCCAATAATTGCAACAAGTCAAACACACAGTTCAGATCAACCCTGTTTCACTGTAACAAAACAATTATTGCTGCATTTCTGTGATGCAGGTTGGGGATTGTGTGAGTGCCGGGTCAATGGTGAGCCTTAGGAAGGGTGGGTTTTCCAGTTTGTCAGTCGGTTATGCCATTTTCCAAGTGGAAGAATGGTGCAACGGGTGCTTCCAAGGCTTCGGTGTTGCAGTGTGCCCTTGGGGCTGCAATGAATATAAATACTAACTGCCACCAAAGATGTGTGTTTTTTAAAATCTCTTTGGCAGTAAAGAGGACGAGTCTGTCATCTGACAAAGAGGGAAATAGGCCCTGAGTAGCAGAATGACATAGTCCCGTTCCTCTGTGCCTTTGCTCCAACAATACACGGCACAAAAGAATGGGAACGCTGCAGCAGTCAGTCAGACTTGTGAGGAATGAAGGGCTCAGTGACTACTCAAGTATTCTGGGTTTTTCTTCCAGCCCAACTAGGTGGACTGAGTGCCTTGGGCAAAGGAGCTTGGCCTCATTTCCACCCTGGTTTCACAAAGGAATTGCAAACCTGCATGTGCTGCTGCTTCCACTGCTTCAGAATGAGATTTTATCAGTGCATCAGCGGCTCAGCTATGTCATCGTTCCTTTTGCAACTGCTTAAACTGTGAGTTGAAAGAGTTGTCCTCTGCATGGATTGCTGCCCCACCAAAACTGGGGCACCCCAGACCCTGCTTATCATTTCCTTCTGTTCTTCAGAGCCTGCCTGAGTTCCAGGCTCTCTGATTTCATCTCAGGTCCTGCTTCCCTCTCACTTCAGGCTGGGGAACTTTTTTCCATGCCACTTCTTTCACACAGTCTTCATCCATATTTGACCTACTTGTCATTTTTGTAGAGCTGTCTGAAACCACAGGAGAGAGATATGATGTATCTGAGGAGTGCTGGCTCTTAATTAAAACCATTTGCAGAATAATGGATTACTTGAGAAGCAGATCGAGGCTCTGGTCTGCAGGTAGGTCTGTTTCAGCATGCAGGTTCCTCTGTTACATGGTAGTCTTGTACCCATGTTTTATTGGCATTTCTGTCTTGTACTGATGACTGTCAAAGTATGGAACAGCCCAGTTAATATTTGCTCCAAACCCTTAGGATTCCCCAGTGAGTTTTCTGTTTCTTGACTCTACTCAGAGGTCATTTGCACAATTGGAGCACTTGTGCAGGTTCTTCCACTCCCACCAAACCTCTTGAGGACAACCCTGAAGCTCTGCCCTTGGGCTGAATTTACACACCAGTGTGGACTTGGGGGGCAGAGGGGAAACACCCGCAGCTTTGGGGGGGGATGTCGTCTCAGGGTGCCCCACTGCTGTGGGGGGGTCCTGTACCCCCTGTACTCTGCGGCCGCTGGAGGGGCCCTTCAGCACCACGGCTAGCTCCCGCCCCGCCCTTCCAAATTGGGCTTTCATCCCTCTAAAATCAGCCTTTCCAGTTCCTTTTTTGAATCATTTGTCAAAGAACTTACAGCTTGTCGCTATTCACCGAGCTGTTTGGAAACCAACTGCCGTACCGGAGCTGTTGGCTCTGGCAATAACTCGCGGGTTGTTGGCTTTTCTACCTTAGCACTGAGGGGGAATTGGTGGAATTTTTAACAAAAAATTGTATGTTAAAGTTCAGATAACTTTTTAAAGGTTAAGAAGATTTTCAGACCTAGGCGATGTTTGTTTGAGTATTGAGGGTGGTAAAAGAGCAGAGGCAATCTGCAGTCTGTTGGGATTTTAAAAGGCGCATTAGTCAGGCGAGCTGTAATGTTCAGCAACAAGCAGATTTTTTTTAAATGCTTTTGTATTCACGAGATGGAGCACCTAATACAAAACTAGGAGTAAGTTGTAATGAATTATCCTGCCACTCTTACCCCAGTAATTTCTCTCTTTGATTTCATGTAAAAAGCTGCTCTCGTCTGAACAAAGGAGTCACGTTGTCTTTACTCATTAAAAATTGTGTATGTATAAAATATCAGTGTTGTCTTTAGTCTAAAATCCCTCACTACGTATGACTTGTACCATACATCAGAGCCCATCTCCCGCAGCCTGGCAACTGTCTCCGTTGCTATAGGAACAGCTCCACTATCCTTTCATGGAGAACCTCAAGTATTCCCATTTTCGTAGCTGCTAGAACACCTCCAGTCCTTGCTTGTTTCATTCACTCGCTCACTCCCATCCATGAGATCTTCTCCTCCCAATTTAGAGTGACTCAGCACTTCTGGACTCATACTTGAAAGAACATTAGTTAGCTGAGGGAAAGTCACGCAGTACTTTGAGGTGCACATTTGACTGGGACGCCGATACTGCCATTGGGTGTATTTAATATGCAGATGTACTGTGTAATTAGCATCCCCTAATGAGCATTAAATTTGTACTTAATAGAAAACTGTCAAAATCCCTGGCTTCTGCACACTTATCTGTAGCTATATACCCAAGGGCAAAAGTTTCTGCGAAACATCTAACCTCAAGTGTTAAACCCACAGGTAACATAACCTGAGTTAGCTGAGAAGAAGCTTCCTCGTGGTAAGTTTATTGTGAGATTGTGTATTATGTGGCCGTCACACCTGTCCTTGAAGAATTGCACTGACCAGCCCGTTGAAGCCCGCTCCATGTTAGAGAGTGAGCCCGGCGGTCCGTGTGCTTATGTAGGAGCTGTGGAGTTGAAGATGATGAGGGTGACTGTAATTACCCCTCGTCTGGGCCTCCTTTTCTGCACTGAATTGGCACAGCTCCATAAAGCAAAGGTAGGTTGTTTGATCTGCCCTTCTTGCTTTTAGACGATCCTGACAATTAAATAGTTGTTGAGGGCTTATTGTTTTGCTTATGGAAAGATTTCACTGGAATAACATGAATTTTGAGTAAGGCGGTCTTAGAAACACATTTTGGGGGGCATCTTTTTTGTTCGATTTATACAAGTGCCTAAACAAGACTAGGTTGTGTTTTTATCCTGCTAGAAATACCAGGCACGTGTATTGCATCGTGTCCTAGGGCTCTCCATGGAAGGGAGAGGCCGAGGGGATCTGGTGTCACAACCAGATCCTGTGCTGCCAAACAGCGAGATCCGACGCTGCGAAACAGAGAGAGGTCGCGGGGCTGGGAGAGCGGCCGCGGTGCGGAGAAGGCTGGAAGCTGTGGCACCAGGGTTTTCCTCCACATCAGGTACCCCACCAGAGCTTTACCACTGGGGAAGCAGCAGCCGAAGGTTTAGGCAAAGAATAACAACGAGGAGAGCAAAATAAGAGTGTGAGAAAAGTGAGCAGAAGAAATGATTTCTCAGCTGCAAAATACTCGGTAACACTCCCGATCAACATTGGCTCAGTGCAGCCCAAAATCCTGAAGGCTCTGGGAAGAGACAGCTCGGAGATTCCCTAGTCATTGACTGGGGTTTTTAATTTATTCTTTGCAGCCAGACAGTGCTCCCGTTGCCGGCTTGCGGGCACAGCAGCCAACTCTTCCCCCCCCCCCCCCCCCCCNGGGGCGCTGCCGAAGCGGGGCTGCTCCTGCGATAAAAGTGTAGGAAGCTCATGGCTGCAGAGTAATGCAGACAAAGCGTGAGTGAGAGGGAGACAAAAGGGATGGAGTCCCAGAAGATGTGATCCACCCCGTTAAAGGGAACGTCCGTAGCCTCCGCAGCTGTGTTTATGCTGCTTCACACAATAGGCACCAGCCTCTCATCCCCCCGGGAGATTTTTACAGCATTAATTCACTCTGCACAAAACCCAGCCTGCAAGGATCCTCTTCAGCAGCGACCTTTCCATCCCTCCAGCTCCCCCCGTTCCCCAGAGCCCTGCCCGCAGGAGCTGCACCCCTCCGGCTGACCCCCCCACTGCTCTCCATCAAATGTCACCTGTACCCAATGAAGCAGACCCCGAAGTGCCACGAATGGATCCCAGGATTCTTATTTTCCTTCTCTACGTGATGATCCTTCATGAGCTGGTGAGTGGCTGGATGGAGTATCAGAAGCAGATAGCCAAGCCGAAGAAGCAGGCGGGTCCAGTTTGGTCTTCGAGGTGAGTTAATGCCTAATATGTTTCCAAAAAGTGAATAGCTCAGGTATGTTTTGATGGGGAAGATTGCCTTTTGTGTACGTACATCGGTCCTTATAGATGTGTGCGTGTGTGTATCATCTGTTGTGTATTAATGCACAGAGGTAGGATTAAGGTCTGTTAATCTTTTGATCCTGTATTGTCTGAACATACTGTGCATTTGACACATGCACAGAGAAATATGCCCGCGATTTGGGTTTGGGGTTTTTTTTTTTTGGTGGAAATGTGCTGTAACTCAGCATATTTCCTGTGACTCAGGTTCCCAATCAAGATACCTGGAAGAGAAAAATGTGGGTAGCACAGGGAGTGATGCTTCATGCATGATATTCATCAATGAGGCACAAACCTCTCGGGACTCTTTGCAATCGGAGTATTTCATGTTAAATCACTAGCGTGCATGTCACTATCTCGCCGTCTCCTCCCACTCTCTGGGCTGTGCCCACTACACTAATCCCTTCCTTGTTTTCTGCCCAACAACAAAAATATGCTGTAGAAATGAGGACGTAAAAGAAAAACGCCACATGTCCTTAAAATTCAGATGTGTTTCCGCAAATGTTGTTTGTGTATTGTTCACTTGTTATAATGTTTGGGGTAATCACGGTCTTAATATTGCTGTGGTCTTATAATGAAAGATATTTTGACAGCTATCCATCGGCTGCGTGGTTAGAGACTCGCACCCCGGCACCCAAAATTCACCTCCTGCCAGATCTCAGGCAATGGCACGCCAACACCTCGTAGCTTTGGACCTAAAAAGATGCCTGTGACCCAGTTTGCTCTGGGGCTGACAGCTGCAGCACGAGTGCGCAGAGCTTACAGCTCACTCCTTATCCTAATCCTCCGGCGGGCAGCGATCCCAGCCGCGATTACAGCCCCGCCGTGCTCGGTGCCGCGCAGAGACACCCCAAAGGTGTCCCCAAGAGAGAGCAGTGCCGCAAGGATGCGCGCACGGCTTGCTGAACATCAGTAGCCAGCAGGTACCGGGCTCTTCGCTCAGGGATAAATTCTCTGGCCGAATTTCCCGACCAGCAAAGCCGAACTGCACCTTGCGCTCTCCAGTTGTACGAGTGAAATGATTTGCACTGGGAAGGCAGCCATGGGTGGGGACGGCTCCAGTGCAGAAATAGCTTGAAAGCGATGGGCCTGGCTGGATTATAATTGAGGTTAGAGGCAGATTTCCTCCCTGTCTTCGAGGAGGAGTGCGGGGAGGCATTGGACAATAACTTGCAGTGAGGTCTGAGGTACCCCGACGCCAGCAAAAGGATGCAATGAAGAAAACCTAATGGAATAATTTGATTTACTAGAGGCCACCAAACAACTTGCATCAAGCAGCCAGGATAACGTCACAGGACTATTTTTTTTGTCTGTGGTTTTTTTTTTTTGTTTGTTTTTTAAGAGAACCTAAGGGAATTAGGTATCCCACCAAACCCAAACATCAGTATGGGGCTGCCGTCTAACCCAGCCTCATTTGGGGAGGTGGGAGCAAGCCGGATGATCTGTGCAGGGCGCCGCACCCTGGGGGCATCCCAGCCGTCTCCCTCTGAGCCCGGCACACAGCCCACCCTGCCCGCTGTCACAGCAGCCTCTGCCAGCCCGGCCCTCCCTAATACCTGCTCCTGCTGCTCCTCTAGCTGACTCCAGCCAGTTTGGGAAAGCAGAGCCACCAGGTCTGCGTGTGTCGCATGCATCGTTCGCAGATTGCACCGTAAACAGGGGAAGCTCTGTGGCCCAGAGAACTGGAAAATTACAGGATGAATTGGGATCCTCTTAGCGGAATTAAGAGTGTCCTGTGTGGACACCCTGATTCTGGTGTATCCTGGGCTCATATCCCCCGCTGTGATAACGCTGAACCTTTCTTGAGTGATGAGCCCTCGAGACCAGGTTTCCCAGTGCTCAGAGAGCACAGCTGGAGCCAGATGTTCACCCTCCAGTATGGGCTTGGGCTTCGAAAATGCCCAGAAATGGTTGCCACATCTGTAGCCTGGTTCTCCACAGAGTTCCAACCATGGCTCAGCAGCGCAAGAAGGCTTCCTCGTGCCTCGCGGTAGGTCAGGAGCACCACAGCACAAAGCCAGCCCAAAAGTGAGGTTCACACCAGTTGGTTTAATGCCGGACCAGGAGCCATCCCTCCCTGCCAGCCCAGCCTGAGAATCACCTGTCCTCTCGCGGCTGATACGGCGCCGGCGTGAGAGCGTAAAGCAAGCCGCAGTATCGGCTTTGATTTAATTGACAGACAGCGACTGCACGCCCACACCTGCACCAGACGGAACGCACGGATCTGGGGCACCCAGCCGAGCTCAGCCCCGGTGTCAGCGGCGGTGGAGCGTGATGGCTGCTCCCACCGCGCACGCAGCCGTCGAGCCGCCCCTCGCTGCCGGGTACCGTCTCGAGCGAGGAGGAATGCGAGCGGAGGGGCTGGTGCCGTCTGACATCCCGGGATTATTGATTTAGGAAGGATTTGCAGATATTGCCAAGGAAGACACGCAAAACCTTCCCGTAAGAGCTTAAACCTGAGATAAGAGCAAGGCAGACCTCCTTGGGAAAGATGGATGTAAGGCCACGCTGCTTCCCAGCACGGCCTGGAACCGGGCCAGCGTGTAGAGGTGAAGCTTCATCTCCTGCCACGGGGTCTGAGCTGCCACCTCCCCAGCCTGTTAAAAGTAATTAGCTTGAAAACCAATTAGTTATAAAGCAGCAAGCTATTTAGGACGTGACAGAGCTGTCTCTTGACTGTAGCCTCAGCACAGGCAGGGATTTCAGGGCTCTTCCTCCTTTTGTGGATGTTGAATAGTAACAAGCTGTGTTGTAAAGCAGCTTTTTCTCACATTCACAGCTTTTCCCCGGCTCTGTCTTCCTCCGCTCCTGGAGTGGCTGGCGGCTCCCCCACTCCCTGCCTCCATTCATCAGCCGCTTCTGGTGTCCCACGTCGCTTCTGCTCTCCGCTTGCCTTTCCTCACTGTCCCCCTCCACCGCTTACAGGCACGGAGGGAAATGATATCTGGATGATTTTTATTGACAAAGCCACTGGGGATGACAGGAGGGACATCTCTGAGCAGGGTCTAGAAAGAGGAGAGGTCTCTAATCGCCAGCCCTGGAGATCACCACTGCACTGCCCTTTTTGCAGGGGTGGGGAGGGGATGTGCTTCACCCCGTATGAATTTCACTGCAAATTCCTACAGATGTTGTTGTGCCCAACATCACCCTCTGCACTGGCAGGGGAACGTGCACTGCACCAGTTTTTTGCAATCCTTGCACAAGCTAGATATAAAAACAGGTAGTGAAGGTTTTAGCCAGGAGGAAGAAAGAAAAGGCTGGGACACAGCATCTAGGAAGAGTGGAAATGCCCCGGGCAAGTGGGCCTGAGCATTAAGCTGTCCCTGAAGAGCCATGGGTGAACACAGCCCCACTGCTCCCGCAGCCGAGCCAGCTCTGCTAGGCTGTCCTGCGCCTCTCTGCATGTGGCGTGGTTGGTTCACGGCGTGGTTGATCGTGGCATGGTTGGTTCATGGTGTGGTTGGTTCACACCCTGGATAACCCCCAAGAGAACGCGGACTGTAACAAGGGTGGGAAAAGCCCCAGGAAGCGCGAGGTGTGCATGTTGTTGGGTTTAGTGGTTTTAAGGAAAACTGCTCAAAGGTATTTGAAGTTTTGAAGACCCAAGGGGCTTGGGTACAGTGACCCACCTGGCCAGAAGGGATGGTCCTCAGGGCTCTGACAGGCTGTTTATAGGGTTCTGAGATCATATTTGTGCACTTGTAGTTCAGCAGCTGTTTCCAAGACCTCCAGTAGCTGGGACAGAAAGTGTCCCCATCACCACTTCAGGTGCACAGGAGAGGCTCACCCCTGGGTCTCTGCAGTCCAGGCTCCTTGAGCACCAGGGTCTGCAGCAGGATCCAGCACTGACCCTTCTCTTGGCGGCAGCGGTGGTGAACCCCGTTCTGCTGACCAAAATTCCCTGTCCTTGTAGGAGCCTCCACTAGATGCAGGAGATGTGCCCTGGCTCTGACCCACACCAGTAATGATGTCTCACTTTGTTCCTCACTAGCAACACCACCAGATCAAACCACTCCAGCTTCTCCAGGCCTCTGGTCCACTCGGTGCGCAGGGAGAGGTACAGGGACTGGAGGAAACCGGGGCGGATCATCCGGAAAGCATGAGGATGCATCTGTTGGGGAGCGCGGGGAGAGATTACTGAGCCAGAGGCGATCATCCCTCATGAGATCTGCACCAACTTACCACCCCGCAGCAGCAGTGGCATGAGAGCATCCTCCAGGCACCGTGATCGATCTGCAACCTGCAGCTTTCTCCTCTGCACTGAGCCTGGCACGACCGAGAAGGAACGAGCCCCTTTCCCCTGGGAACCTGTCCCTGTGCGGTGAGGAGCTGGGGTGGAGACACCTCAGCCAGCAGCAGGATCACCAGAGGTGGGATGAGGCTTTTGCTACCAACGAAGTGACTTTTCTTTCTTCCCAAAGGGTCAAGTAGATGGAGAGTAGATTTCTTGGGGGAAGAATGAGATTTGCTCCTGCATGGGCAACCCTGGGAAGCCTCTAAATGGTTTCAGTCTCCTCTTCTTCCAACCAAGGACTGCGTGGCTGGTAAGCAGCATTTCCCAAAGTGGCTGGAGAATCTTTGGTGTCCAGTTTGTCACCGTTCCCAGGAGAACTTCCCTCCGCTGGGGCACCCAGGAGTCACGACACTTTGGAAATGCTGGTGCCCCATTAAGTCTCATTCACTGGGAGTCTGTAAATTTTTTTTCTGCTTTTCTTCACCCTTGTTAAACGAGTTAATCTGGGGTGGAAGGGGAAAGCGCCCTGAACCAGTGACTCAGAGTTATGCCACCAAATGCAATTTACTGCAATGACCTTGTAATTAGATTTCTTTGGAGCGTTCCCAGCAGTCGAGGCAAATGTAAGAATGACTTTCCAATGAGCAGATAGATGGGAAAGGAATACAATATTGCTCTTTCATTAGAGTCTGTGGTTTAGGCATAAAATTAGATTTTTAGAGGCAAAAGTCCTGTCGCCCCACGTAGCAGCTGTACGCAGGGTGGGAATCGCCGAGCGCTGGAGGGATTCTGACACCGAGCTCCTAACAGCAAACGTCCATGGCCAAACTGCCCGCCTTATTTGCTGAACATAATGTTTGGCTCAAACGCAGCCTGTTTTTCTCGTTGCCAACCATTTATAAACCTGACTCAGGCTCACAGACGCATTATCCAGAAGCAGATAGGGAAGGGAGTCGGAATAGATTATGCATTCATTACCCAGAAGTAGCCACCAGACACATTTGCACATTTGTCTGCTGCTCAGTTGTTTGCAAATTGTGGCCGTCGGTTGACGCTGTGGTTGTTCAGTCGCCCACGGCAGCAGTCACCTGGCCCGAGGCAGAGCTCTGCACCTGAGCTGGGCATCCAGAGCCCCGTGCTGCGAAGAGGGGCACGTGAGGGGCTGCGATTCGTCTCCTCCGAAGTTAACCATCAAAAGAAAGCGGGCTGAACCCTGCTGTTGAAGTGGCCAATCCTCCGTGCCAGGCGGGGGGGGGGGGATAAGGAGCTCAGATGTAGACCTCTACCGTTAAGGGAGGTGAAGTTCATGCCTTGTGTTTGGATATTTTTGAAAAAGGAGACAGGATTAGCAATTAACACTTTCTGCACATTTCAAAGCATAAACTCTCTGCAAAGGAGTGCCTCAGCTCTGTGACGCTGTGGCTGTTTCCCGAGGTGTCCCCTGCCTATCCCAATACATGCAGGTACATCCACAGGTAACAGAGCAACAAATGGAGAAGGTGTCAGGAGGAAAAATAACCAGAAAGTATTTCTGGGCGGTGGGGGACTGCTTTTCTCGAGTTGAGTCTGCCCTGGTCTTACAAGGGGTGTGCAGCTGGATGTTCTCCCTGCTCTTCTGCTAGAGTGTATGTGAATTTGCTGGGAGCACTTGCTATGTAAAAAGTGCTTAAATTAATGACTGAAGTGGTGCAGGATAGGACAGGCCTCATGCACAAGCTGGGCTCAACAGGACAGATGGACCTGAACGGGGACAGACAGACCTGAATGGGGCAGGCAGATGTCCTGACTGCTGCACCCTTAAGGAACAGTGAAGGGATGGGAATGCCTTGCTGTGCTCATCACATGCTGGATTTATTCCTGTAAATATTGTCATGTTTACTTCCAATAAACTCTTTTATATATGTGGTGTTTAGATTGTGTCCGTTCTCATTCAGGCCTTGCACCTCACTCTACTGGTTTTGGCTTTCCCAGCCTGGGAGGCAGCAAAGGTGGTGGCTGGAAGCCACCCTAGAGGGAGAGCTGGGGGTGTAAGGGGTGATCCAGTATGGCTAAAAGTATCTTTGATGCTGAATTTATTGCAAAAATATTTTTTCTCTTGTCCTTTATGCAGAGGAACACGTGACCACAAACCAGAGTCTTGTCTTGGGTGGTTGTAGGCTTTGCTTTGGTTTTTTGCAAATATTCAAGTTGCTCTGCAGCTCTGTTGGAGAATGTCCTGCCCAAGAAACACACCTCGTGGTGGGATCCGATGATGGCGGAGACCTTGGGATCCACCAGTCTTCAGCGGTGTGGACCCCCAGAGACCCGAGGGAGCGATGCAACCCAACGGCCTGAGTCTGGACCCCCGTGAGGGCTCACCTTCAAGTTGGTATTTTCACAATTAACTGGGTTGACCGAAGGTCCAGGCTAACAAGGGCGGCCAGCTTGTGTCTGTCTGCTGAGGTAACGTAAGTCCCCTGGGGGGTGTGTGTCTGATTCTGCACTGCCACCCCGCTGTTCCCCCATAGCACCCTTGGACACACATTTACGCCCCGCGCAGGGGAGGCGGGTGACTTCTCAGCGAGGAAGTGCTGTGCCATTCCGTCACAATACACAAGAAATGACTCTGAACAGGAGCTCCCGAGAAGACACCCCGTGCAGCCTAGCCAGCAGCATCTCCGATGCAAAACTAGCACAGCACTGAAATGAACACAGCACTTACTGTAAGCCCCCGCCGCAACCCCTCGCTGCTTCTTGAGAGCTGCACAGTGCGATGGACGGAAGTCACCTTGTGTGGCTTCAGATCGTGTTAGATGAAGTCCCGGGGTGGGAGGCTGCGGGGGCTGTTGTCTCTGCTCTAAATAGACTCCGTGGGCTGGAGGGCTGGATGCTAAACCACACTTTTCTTAGCAACTTCCCTTTTGGTTTGAAATGGTTCCAAGAAGTTTCCGTCCCTTCCACGGTGAGCCAGTGGAAGCCCCGATCACCCCGGTGCTGGCTGCTAGCGGGAGCGTTCAGGGAGGTTTTAAAGCATCAGGTTTTGACCATCCGTGGAGTAACTTTCCTGCAGGGACTGCTTCCATCTGGTCCCAAAGAGATCATTGGGATCGAGCATCAGGATTTCACCCTCTGGGCTTCTGATCTCAGCTATGGATGTTGTCCTGCCCTTAGGAAGCAAAGGGTTTGTTCAAGTTAGAGCTGGGGGCAGTGAGTTTCTCGAGTTGGGCTTGGACCAGAAGACTGCTGGAGCCAACACACCGAAGATCATTTTCTGAGTATCTCAGCAAAACCCTTTGGGGGTTTTCTTTTGCTTGGGAAAGAAGCAGGAAGACAATTTCAGAAATTCACATTTTCTGACCTACAGTGTGATGCTTGTTTGGAGTATTTGGTGCAACTCAGGGGCACATCTCCCCATCCAGATCTTATGGTCCCACCAAATCTGCAGCTTTTACTGAGCCAAAAGGGTGAACAGCACCCCCAAAATGCTGGATTTAAATGCTGCAGTCTTGGTCTGGGTCCAACCAGGGAGCTGAACCTCCCCTTTTGGTGTCAAATTCCGCCTTTGAGGTTACAGCTACTCACATTTATTAGTGTCTGCAGTTCCTGGAAACCCCGACTGACTGCCCAGCTCACCCCACGTGGCCCCACCGCCGTAGTCGCCGACCTGCTGGCACTCCCCCGGCAGTTTGGGGGAGCGGTGTCACCTCAGCCCTGCCGAGCTCTGCACCCCTCGATGCCTCTGCTGCGGCTGGACCCCACTGCTCGGTGGAGTTGGGCTGCACGCTGCTCATCCAAGCAACTGCTTCACCTGCGTCCTCCACTTGCAGGGACTGTGCTCCACTCACTGCCATCTCCTAGACCTTCCCCTGGTGACAGCAACCCCGGAGGCTCCAGTTCTTGGAGGATTTTGAGAAAAAGCAAGTTCTTCCTATAAATCAGCTGCTGCTTTTCCCGCTTGCAGTTCTCCGAGCTGCTGCAGTTTCACTACCGAGATCTCCTTTCCACCGTACAACCTGGGGGTCACTGGAGCCTCTTCCTGCCCATCAGTTCTTCTCCTCTCGGCAAGTCTGAAGGAGCTCGGGTGCTTCTGCTGCCCTGCCACCAGCTGCACCGCGGACTGACCCTTGTGGGAGGACCAGGTAAGTCTCCCCTGTGGCTGCATACGATGTTTTATTCATATTCTGTTTTAACAGGAGTCAGTTTCTGAAGGCAAAACTCTCCATGGGTGTAATCCCATGCGATGCTGCTGGTTTCATAGGGGCTGAAACAGGTGAGGGTTTGGTTTTTTTTTTGTTTTACAGAAAGGTTGAGCAAAATCCCTGTAGCGCTCAGAGACGCAGGGCTGGATGCTGGTCCCCATTCCTCCCCTTCACATCCAGACTAGCTCTAATTCTACGGCTCTTTTCCAGGTAAGTGTGTGGCTAATGTCTTTTGTGAGTCACCTTCAAGTTAAGTGAAAATTAACTTTTTTTCTGCTTTGTCTTGTTAAGTTAAAGCAGATTTCAAATTTTTAAGTGATCCTTAGGCATTTTCTTCTCACTGCTCAAAATTTCTCCTCTCTCGCAGAGTACAGAACCTCTGCCTCTTTCATTAAGAAATTATCGCATATATTAAAACTTGATGTCTACAGAGTGGGCATCAAATCCGGGCCACGGCTCGTGTGGGGAAAGCAAAGCCCATGACCTTGTGGATTTTTGTCACCCTGAGAGCTGAGCTGGTCATTGCTGCCGCAGAGGTTCTACTTTGGGTGGAAAAGAGAGGCTCCATTTGTCGCCAGCGTGGCGGCGACTCTCGGCAAGAGGATGGGATTTCTGGAGCTTTGTGGCTGCTGTTGCCAGAAGGCAGCAAGAAAGCATTATTAAGAAGTCCTTAATTCAGAAAGATTTGCTTTTGGGGAAAAATAGTGAAAGACAGAGGAAAGCAAAAAGCTAACAGCTGCAATAGGCTGTATTAGAAGCCGCTGTCTTTAGGTGACGGCTCAGCAGATATTAATCAGCATTCCCCGCCCCCCTGGGTTAGACTCCCAGTTTTACCAAAATGGGAGTTAAAGGCTAGATTAAGGAAATGACTCTGCTTCAGCCAGGCTTGGGAAGCCCTGGTGAGAATGAGGTGGTTCTTGGTCCCTCCTGAGCTGTTCAAGCCACGTTCCTTCATCAGCCACCACATTCAGCCACCCCAGAGCGCACAGGAAGGTGCAGTTTAATTGCAAGTTCCTCTGGCTGAGCCAAGCCAGGAGAGACCGAAGGTGCCTCTCTCTAAAAACACATCAGATGTAAAAATGCCTTAAAGCCTGTTTCCTCCCCAGGGTCTGTCCCACATCGCTCAGGATGCAGCGCAGGGCAGTGAGCTGTGACTGCAGCAGGGCCGCCTGAGAGCATCTTCCTGGGAATGGCTCGTGATGCGGAGCCATTATCCCAAAGCGGCCCTGAGCATTTTGGGGAGATGCTGGGAGGGGAGTGGTCACACCCCAAAGGCAGAGTGAGCAGTGACCAGTACAAGAGCCAGGGTGTAAATCCAAGTGCTTAAACAGGATCAGAAATGTCTGATTTCAGAATCATCTATATATGGGTGTGAGGCTCCCAAATGGGCAGGGGAATGTTTTACCACTGGTGAGACACCAATGAGCTTAAAAGCTGCGTCCCAGTAAGAGACAGGCTCAGTGCCTGCCAGGCAGAGCTCCGTGCTGCTGTGACGGTCTCACTCCTCGCCCCGCCACCACTCCTGCTAACAGGAGCCTGGCACAATTTTGGGTCACCCCATGGTTACGATTGTGCTCAATGGAAAGAGCAGCTTTGGAGGATGCTGTGCCCCCAACCAGCCTCCCAGCTGCTGGTGCCACTGCCAATGGAGAGGTACCTAAAGGTCATGAGCTGCATGGGTGGAGAGATCAGCATCAGCCGCCTGCCCTGCGGTCCTCCCTCCTGGAGAGAGACCCAACTCATGCAGCAGAGATGCTCCCATCACCAGACTGTGAATAAAGAGCAGCACCTCGCACCCAACAGGGGGTCCTGCCTGGTGGGACAGTGGGAGAAGTTTAGGTACAGCAGCCGAGCAAGGGCTGGGAAGTTGGGCAGCGGCAGAGGGAGTAGGTCGGTGAGCCGCTTGCCAACTGCGCCGCAATAAACCCGGCTGAAATAATTGCAGTGTGGGTGATGCTGGGATCTCACTAGAGATTTTAAATGCAGAGGTTTTTGGAGCCAAGCAGTAACAGCATCATCTGTTTTGTCTTCCCCCATCAGCAGCTAGTGGTGGCGAACAATTAAGCTGCTCCTGCGGTTCCTTTGTAGCCCTTTCACTTTCCTTTTGCAGCACAATAAGAGAAAGTCAAGCTGAGCGTGGCAGGTTTGAGTCTGGTTCCCATGAGGTCATATATTTGCATGTGAAAAGCACAACTTGGCCCTTGCACCTGCCAGGGCTTCTCCTGGGGAGGCCGGGATAAACAGTGGTCAACTTTTGGGCACAGACCTTCAGGATCAGGGATCATTTGAAAATCTTCCTGTGCTGCTTCAGCCACTGTTGCCTCTGATCCAGCTCAGGCTTAAGATGATGAACTTGGGTGGTTTCACTGCTTTCTCTTTTCCACCCCACCCCTTGCAGGAGGGTTCGCCTAAGTCCTTGGAGCCTCTGGCCTCCCTCACCTTCATGAACACCAGCGTGGACTGCATGCCCCAGAGGCTGCACCCCACCATCCCTGCCCTGGGGACCCTTCTCCTGCTGGGCTGCATCCTGCTGAACGGCATGAGCTTCTGGGTGTTCTGCTTCCGCATCAAGCAGTGGGATTCAGGCACGATTCTGCAGTTCAGCCTGGTCCTGGGAGATGTCCTGATCATCCCTGTTGCTCCACTCAGGATTTCCTACCTCAGCCTCGGCAACCAGTGGCCATTTGGGGAGTTTCTCTGCCAGTTCGAAGTCTTCCTGCACAGCATGCACATGTACAGCAGCATCTATTTCCTCACGCTCATCTGCATTCACCGGTACTTTGTTGTTGCACGATACAAGAGCAAGTCCGTCTGGAAGAAAACGAGCTTCTTGAGAAAGCTGTCCTTGTTCGTCTGGCTCGTCCTCTTTTTCCAAGGGCTGCCTTTCTTCTTCCTCCTCAAGACTTCAGTTATTGATGGCTCAGCAAAATGCCTAAATATTCATCAGTCAGAGTTGTCCTCTGTTTACTACTTCTACAACGCTGTTTTGCTTGTGATCTCTTTCCTCCTGCCCTTTGCCGTTTCCTTGACTTGCGGAGCTCTGCTGGGAGCTGCCATTGCTAAAGCGGCAAAGAAAAGCTCTAGAGGCAAAAAGATGAAGAGCAGGTCGCTGCAGATGATAACAGTGTCTCTGGTGATTTTTGCCATCTGCTTTGGTCCCTTGCACATCTGCAGGACCATTGGCGTCATTGTGAAGTACTACGGCATGTCTTGCAAGCTCTTGCACCAAGTAGAAGTTGCCTACTACGTCAGCTGGGTGTTCACCATGGCAAACACCTGTCTGGATCCCCTGATTTACGTGTTCGCTAACGACAAGTTTAGGAGGAGCTTTGCTGACTCCTTTCGCAAACGTTGGGGCACCAAGTGACTGCAAAAGGTCCAGGAGCCACCCCAGGCCTTCCCGGAAAATCCCATGGGGTGGCTGCTGACGATCCAGACCCCGAGCTTCCTCCTCCTCCTGTTTTGTCCCAAGTCCCCACAGCTACCAGTGGCATTGCTGCAGAAGTTTCAGGGTTTCTCTGTGTTCCTCCAGCGTTATCAAGGACGTGTTCCTGCAGGCAGGGACCCCTTGGGCTCTGACTACACGCCGCTCCTGCCAGCACCCCAGGTGGCTGCATCTCCCAAATGTGGGCTTCTTTACACTGCTGAAGTGGCCAACCCCATTGGTGCAAGGGTGAAGCAGGAGGAGAATTTACACCTAAAGTCATAAATCATTAGAAAGTCCAGTGAAAACTGCCGTGAATTTCATGCCCATTAATATTTTGTGTTGTTTCTTTTCCATCGGGAGCAGGGTCTGTCCGAGTGCTGAGCCAAAGCATGTGCGGGTCTGAGCCCAGCACAGGAGAAAATATCCCACATCCAGGCACCTGGTTGTCCCCTTGGCCACCCAGAAGTCAGCATCTCGCCAACCCTGGAGGCAATCCCCACCTGAGTGCTGTTGTGATGGGACCTGACACACTTTTACCCATCAGTTGGCTCTTTCCGGATGAATGTAAAAGGTGACAAATGTTGAGTCATGGATGAGCAGTACAGGAGGGAGATGCACGGATGGGGAAAGGTGCTTCATCAGCCTGACAGGAAACCCGAATTTAGTCTGTTGGAAAGTCCTGAGAAACAGGAGTCTAGCCTCATCCCCAGAAACTTTGGTTTGAAAGCCTGCAAGGAGCTACATCCATCCCACCCTGGGTGGCAGGCAGGGAAGAACAAGGCCTCTTACAAGGGTATGGGTGATGGATGCAGAAACCTGGAGACTAAACGCGAAGTCTGTGCCCATTTTGTTTTGGCACCTGCCTGGTTTGCGTGAAGTTGAACGTAAGCAGGGCCAGACCCCTGTCTGCTGCCTGCTCCCGTTCAACCCTCCCTTTACCTTTGTGGCAGGGAACCAGCCTGGTGGTCTTCTCCTTCCTCCACTGCCCTATGGAGATGAGTGCCTGAGCCCTGGGAGCCCGATGGCCCTGGGAGAAGCAGCTTCTCCTTCCAGGTGGTAGAAAGTGGCCACTCTCTGCTGCTTGGGGAGGGAAGAGGGGAGGGAGTGGAAGAGGCCGAGCTCACGGGGACAAACCTGGTGAGCTGGGTTGACTGAGACAGAGCAGTTGTGGGAGGCAGAGTTTCTCAGGCTGGCCAGGGTTTCTACAGATCAGAAATACAGTATAACTTTAAAAAATATTATAATTTATTGGAGGGGAGCGGGGCTCCCATAACCCTGTGTTTCATGCTGGAGGATGCAAAGGGGCACTGCTGGGGGCACTGGTTGCATGAGCTTCAAACTGGAGTTTCACAATGGAACGTGAGGTGCACAAATGACATTACAGAGCTGTAATGTCATTCCCTTCAGTGCCGTGTGCTCCAGCCCTTCCCCTGCCTCCGTCCGCCTCCGTGTGAGCGAGACCCAGCCAAGCAGAGCGGTGCTGGGTACGTACTGGTCACCTTTGAGCAAGTTTTCGTGTTGTTATAGTGCTGCCAAATGTGGGCAGCAGAGCCGGTGCTGGAGCCAGGGGCCAGAGAGAGGAGATGCTCTTCTAGTTAAGGCAACAACCTGGAAGTTCAGGGTTTATTTTTAGGCTTTGCTTTAAACTTACTCTATGAGCACGACACAGGATCCATGTTTTGCTTCTCTGTCTGTCAGATCGGTCTAAATTGCCTTTTCTGTCCTGCCTCTTTCAATGGAAAACCTACAGTTACAGATAGTAGCTGTGATTTGCCTTTTCTATCACCAAAGCCGGGCACGGAAATCTTGTTTTTTGTCTGGGTTTTCTGGAGAATGCTGTAATATGTGCTGCCAATGTGTTTATCCTAGAAACCAGTAACAAGGGCAGGGTAGAAGTGACTGAGGCGTGTTTTCTAACTTGGCTTCTCTCTACTAATTAATTCTTGGACTAATCCTCACCCGCCTGCCTCAGCAGGGGTTGCTGCAAAGCTTAATGGAATTTGTGTCTATAACGCACCTTGCAAGCTCAGAGGAAAGGTGGTGTTCCCTGCTGTTCGTAACACTCTTGATGGATAAATCCTGTTGCAAAACCCAGGCAGGCTGCAGAGCCCTGCCACACGGAGGCATGTGGGTGGCAGCAAACAGCAGCTTGGTTTCGGGCTCTTGCTTAGAGGAGGAAATACTTTTGTGTTATTGATTTGATGCATAAATAAGGAGACATTTGTATATGTCTGTGGAAAAGGTGGCTGTCCCTGTCCTCAATCGCAGCGTTTGCCAACATACCCAGCAAAAAAGATGAAGCCTTGTATTTCAAAGCCCGGGTGAGCAAGTGATGGGGAGGAACTGAATGGGGATAATCCCTTTTTATTCCACCAGGGAGCATAACTCTAATGATTTTGGTGCTAAACACTTTTCCAGGTCAACGTTCACCCTTCTGTTCTTAACTAACTTCCAGTTAGTAATTCACTCAGGACAACCAGCTTTAAAACCCGTAGTTGTTCAGGCAACTACAGATATGGCAAATAATCAGGAACTAAAATGTACCTGCAGTCCTGCAAGGGACTACGTCTCATCCTACATTTAAACCCCCAAACCTACCCTAAGCACCGCCAAAAATCCTATTGTCTTTCCTTGGTTTGAGCAGTTCCTGTGTATTTAATAACTACAGTAAACTCATCCTATTCTAGACATGTTTGATTTGAAGAAACTTTTGGGAATATGGTCCCTATTCATTTGCTGTGAGGAAAATGATTTTAAGGTTTTAATATTTTAAAGTGATTTTCTTATGCCTTTCTGAGATAAACTTGTGTGTTTATAAGGAGCATGACCATACCATTACTTAGTTAAATCTAGATTATCACTGCTCAATAGCTGCATCTTTACTGGATCTTTTTTTACTGGATCTGGCCCCTCACCCTGAAGGAACAAGATGAGGGGTTTGGCCAAAGATCCGGTCCACACGGCAAACACAGCTGGTTCCTAGCTTTGAGCAAAGATGAAGATCCTGATGGCTTCAGATGACAGACCTCTGCCACTTTCAGGTTTCCAGATCTTGACACCATCTTTTCCAACTTGGTTTAAACAGACGTTGGTTCCCCCCAGCCCCAAGCCCTGGTTCACCCCTGAAATGCAGCCAAGGGCTGAGATTAGAAAAGAGGGATCAACCAACTCTCTGTAGCTGGGCAGAAGGGGAGAGGAAGGCCCAGCAGGAACATGGCAGGCTACGGCCGGCAGTGAACGCTCATGTCCAGTATGGTTTACATGTGGGAATTGCTGTCCCAGGCTGACTGATCCTTCACCCACCCAAGGAGGTGGATTTGTGTCAACCATTCTGCGCAAACCAGCGCATGTGAGCACCGTGGAGATTGCTGACACTCTCATAGGGCCACGATGTGAGATCCCTTTTATTAAAAATACACAGAAGCAGCTTGTGCTTTCCAATAATATTCCCTAGATAGAGATTTTTTTGAGGCAGGGAAGAGCTCCTCACTCACCGTGCACGTGGCAGAGCTTTAATGGGACAGACTGTAAAGGGCTTGGTTACTCGCTGCGCTCTTGTGAATGGCGGTGACCGAGGGAACAGGACTTAAAATCCTATTACAGGTCTCCTAAATCCTCCTGACTGTTTAGAGAATGGCTGTCGGTGGTGCTGTGATGGATCTAAACTGGGCTTGGACTGGGATCCCGCTGTGGCAGGACCGCGGGAGCATGTGTTGGTGTCCTTTCAGTGACTTGAGTCCTTGTGCTCACAAGTGAGAGGCAAATAAACAAAAGTCTGACTTGAGTGTTGCAGCTGGTTTTCTGTAGAGCATGATGATCTTCTGGAAAAGCTCTGGTGAACCCAGGCCAGGAAAACCACCATGGCACCAAGTCCCCCTGTATGACCTGGTAATATGGAGGTCCTGATCCATTGATCATTGATCCACTAGCTTTTATTTTAGATTTTGGTATTTAAGGTCACCGAGCAGCACAGCAAAGGTGGTGCTGGGGGAGAGAAGCTCGTGAAAAGACTATAAACCATGGAAATGTCTTGGAGTGCAGGCAGACAGTGCATTTCCATGGTGTGGCTGGGTTCAACCTTTGGATTAAGCCAGTGGTTTCTTCCCAGATGACACCAAACCCAAACCATGTGTCAGGCTTTGCAAAGTACAACGGCACTCTGTTGAGGTTTGCACTTTGTAGTTTTGCGCTGTATGATTGTCCTGGTTTGTGCGACACGGGACAAATTTCTCTTCTAATACTTGGGAAGACAGCACTTTTAGAAGACTCAAGTGTCTGAATTTGTGAAAATATTGACTTTATAGCCAGCTATGGTGTGTGGGTTTCAAGGTCTCGGTGTTTTCGAGCTCGCCAGGTGCGGGGATGAGGGAGAGCGAGACCTGAGCACTTGACCCAAGCTGCCAACAGGGTTATTGCATACCATGAACGGCACATTCAATATAAATTAGAAAGTTTGCTGCAAAGTGCTCTCTCTCCCTTGCTGGCTGCCATCCTGAGAACTCCTTGTCCCGGTGCCGGAGCCCTGAGACCTTCCCTTCCTCCTGAAGCTGCAGCACTCGCAGTGTCCTTCATTTGCTGTCACTGCTGGGAGCGCACAGCTTCCACTGATATAGTTGGCTGAGTATAATCTTTGTATATTCTGTATTGGTATCAGGATCAATATTGGTTCTTTGGTGCTATTAATGTTAATTATCTAATCTTATTCTATTAAATCTGTTTATATTTCAATCCCCGGGTTTCCTTATTTTTCCCTGATTCCTCTTCCAAGCTGGGGAGGGGTCATCAGGTGAGAGAATAATTGTCTAAATGACAATGTATCCAATGTATCAAACTGTAATAATGGTGCACTGTGTTGAGGTTTGCCTCGTATGGTGCTGCAGCACACAGCACACATGGGAGCAGGGGTGTTCTAAACAGGTCCTACCGCCCAGGCTGGAGAGCCACCCTTCGATGTTTCAGCAGAAAGCTATCACTTTGGGTGCAAACACTTCATTCTGCAGATTCCCCGACTTCCCCACAACCCTTCCTACACCAGGGAAATATCAGCCTATTTGCATATTAAACAAGGTGCTGGACAATGAACTATTGAGAGGTTTTCTTATGAGGTCAGAACCCTTCCAAGCATTGTCAGCCCAAGAGAGGAAGGAGTCCCTGGGTCCAGCTGGCTGCTGACGTAGGGTTGGGGAAAGCCCTCAGCTTTGCCGTGCCGCACAGGGCTGAGGATCAGTTTCATCCATCATGTTAGGATCCTGGCAGCACCAATCTGGTGTGTGGGCAGCCCGCACTGACGGAGCCTGCTTGTCCGGCAGGAACGATGGCCACTTAGCCACGTTTTTAGCCGGTGACTTACAAAGGTTCTTCCTGTTTGTACGATGATAAAACCTAACCACAACCTGGATGAACATGCCATGCCAAAGCTCACCTCATCTCCCTCTGATGGTATTTACTGGATGCTGCCTTTACTTGGTAATATTGTGAAAGCTTTCTTCCTCTTCCATAAGTGGTTAAGGTGGGAAGGCACCTCTGGAGGATACCTAGACCCTGCCACTGCTCAGGGAGGGTGACCAAGAGGTAGAGGCCCAGGCCTGTGTCCAGGGCAATGGACCAACCAGAGCTGGAGCCACTCTCCAACCAGATGGGCCCCATAGGCTTGAGGAGGTGTAACAGACACCATGCAGTTAGCGTGGCCCAAGGCAATGGGTCATATCCATTGCTCCAGCCCCTCTCAAACCCTGGGGACCCCCTACGCCTTTGGGCCCAGTGGAGCTGGGAGGAAAAGTGGAGCCAAGCACCCAGAAAATGGGAAGGAAGCAGCTCGGGTGGGGGTAACAATGTCTTTATTTCATACTACATCTGGGTGTGTGAGGACTGAGCAGAGCCCTCTGGTGCCCGTGGGGGTCGGCGTAGGTCCCCGCTGTTGGCCCATCCGTCCTTTCGCCCTCTGCTGGGGCCTTCCTCTAGCATCGGCAGCATGGTGTCTTCTTGGCTGGTGCGGCAG
>VUYV01000468.1:0-38444 GCA_008711295.1 Anarhynchus alexandrinus
ACAAAATGACTCCCTGAGGTCTCTCCTAATCTGTGATTCTAATGTGGTCCAAAATCAACAGCTGTAGAGGCCCGATCTCAGCACTGAAAGATGCCTCTAAGTAGGAAGCCCTTAAATCCCACATGCCGCAGTGCAAGAGCAGCCAGTCTCACCATCTAGTGCCTGTTACTGCACGAACATTGTCTCAGGTAGGCTCGTTAGCTGCTACAGCAAAGCCAGCTCTTCATTAGTCAACATTCTCACTGCAACACACCTATATCTCATTTTCATCTTGGTTACCAATCTACTGAGTTGATTTGCCAGAGATTTGTTGTTTCTAATGATACGTATCTGCAGCTCAACCGTTTGTAGCCTTCTTTGAAAACAACTCTGCCTTCGTTCAGGTGCCTGGGCAGAGCAATCTACCTACACTCTGTCTGTCAGTGCAAGACGTAAAACACGCTCGCCTGGCACCAGCTGGTGGCCTGACAGCGTACATTGCCAAACTGGCACTGGATTATTAGGTGCTGAGGTGTATCCAGGCTGTTTATGTCTTGGCCAAAGAATTCTGTCAGGCAGTTGAACATTTTAACAAGTGTTTGCAGTATATTACAAGTCATAAGACAGATTGATTAGATGCAAACAAGCGCTCTCCGAATTCTCTTACACGCCCAGTGATGTGCCCATCAGCCTTCCAACCTGTACTACATAGAAATTTTCCAAGTCTTATTCCCTGAAGATGAAAGGAGATAGACGTGCCAGTTCTTGAAGGACAACGCTTTCACTTGCAAGGTGATTTTCCAAGTAATGTTAGAAACTCTGCCATACATGTGGCTTTGGTGACAATTAAATTAAGTTGATGGACTAAGCTAGGTTTTCAATTTATGTGACAACAGTAATAATATTGCATTACATTTATAAACTACGTTGCACTTCAGGCTCTCTAAACCAATTTGCAAGCAATTACTTTAAAAATACTGCTATGTGTATTGCTACCCATGTATTATAGATGGGAAAGAAATCACAGAAAGTGTCAAAATGCCTACAGGTGTGCAGGAAGCCTTGATCTAACCAGAAGTTGCATCCAAATCCCCTGAGTGCTAGTCCTCTCCTTTCATGAGAAGATTACATGTCTTTTCATGTCTCTGCCTTTTTCTGACAGATATTTTGTTTCTCTTAAGGCTTATGCCTCTATACAGCCGTCTTTCTACTTCTCTCCCTTAAATAATTTCTTAGGTGTGCATGCTATACAGTTGACACAGAAAATATTGTGTGCTACTTGGTAAGAAGTCTAAGCCAGTTACAATTAATTGCCAAATTCTGCTTTCAGTGAAGTCAATGGAAGATTGACATCAAGTGAGACAGGCCCAATGTTCAAAAATACAGGAAGCGTAAGATGGAGGAAAGGCAGTGGGCTGTTTTGATACTGGAATAGAGGAGAATCGTAAAATAACAATCATATGTCCAGGTGAGTGAATAGACCATGTGTGTCCTCTGGCCAATGCCCTTAGGACAAGAATCAGAAAGCAAAATGAAGTTAATTATACAAATGCTCTGGCAGCTGGCTTTGGCAGTTACAACATGTATTTTTGATGAAATGCTTCCCAGATCCTAGAGACAAGCCCAAACTAGCCCCCAGAACTGAGATACTTACACAACTGCAAATCACAACAAGACCTGTGGTTGTTCCAGCTTCCTAATGAGCTGATCGAAAAATCCCAGCTCTGATGCCCCAAACCTTGGGGAAGTAGGGGCTCACACCCAGATACAGGCGTAGCAATCCAAACCCAGTACTGCCACACATCAGTTTTGCACTAGAGTACCTTCAGTAGAGTACCCTTCTTCGAAAAAAACTACTACCAAAGGTCTGTCTAAGCCCAAAGCGTGTTGTTTTCACAAGCCGTTAACAACATTCAGGGGAAAACTGTAAGACATAAATTGAAGGTGACTTTTGTCTTGAGACAGCCCCCTCATAACCTATAGCTGTGGGATTTCCGAGGTGGAGGTTGCATTCAAGCAGCTGAAAAGATATCATCAGAGCCAATATAGAAGTTGTTGTTTGTACAGAGCATATTGGTAGAAGTACTTCAGAAGCATATTCAGATGCACTANTCCCCTGCCCCAGCTCATCCTGGGCAAACAGAGTTCCATTTTGGTTTGAGTAAGAAAGTGCAAGTTTTCAGATTTGCTATAAAAGTGGTAGAACTCGTTGGAGTTAAATATATGATTATCCCTGTGTATAAATCAAAGTGCAGCTCTTGGAGGAGCTCCGCGGTGTACAGTGTGAGGAGGGCGAGAAATGTGTTGGGGTGAGTGTGGGCTCAGCTCAGACTCTGCTCAAGGACGTAGGAGGAAACAGAAACTTAACTGACAATAACATTTTCCAAAGGGCTAATTTACCCAAAGCAGACTGTTACGGTCATAAACAAGTCTCGCCTAGAGATGGTGTGTGCTGAGCTGAGTCAGTGAAAAGTCTTCAGAGAGAGCTGGAGGCACATCTGGGCGATGGGCGCAGTGCCGCGCCAGCAAGGAACCTGCTCTGCCACCAGTTCAGCGTGGGGCTTCTGGCAAGGGATTTCATTGCTGCTTGCGTCAACGTCCGCGTCTGTTCGATTAGGTTAGTATTTTCCTTTCTCAGTACAGCCGTCAAGAGTTAGTGCTTGTAGGATACTATACATTTCTTGGAAGAAAGACTATTGCACTTCCTAGTATGTTTTATAAAGGAAACAGTGACATCCATAAAGTAGATGACTGCCCTCAACACTATTTTTTCCCTAGATTTATGGCTAGCTTTTTCTTAAAGCACAGTTACGTGTTTCTATTTCTTTAGCTGATAAAGCATTGGACAAACTACTCTCTCTCAATGCAGTTTTTTATAATTTCTCTTGAGCATCAAATCTTCTGAGCTAAAAGGCCAATTTTTTTCTCCCACAAACAGCAGTCAAAACAATATACCTACATCTGTGGGCAGATTTTGGCTTATGATTTCTATGCCACTGTTTTGGAATTCTACACATACACAAAAGATCCACCTTCTTTCCTAACCCTAACATACCATTGGAAGTAGTTTATTGCTAAGTCCATTAAATAGGGTAATAGTAGTCCCTTAAAAAAAGGTGAAAAGCACTGATGCTGGGTTTTTGACTTAAGCTCCATGTGAGGATCTGTTAGGATGGTAATGGTGATTGGTTTTACTAGTGACAGAAAACACAGATTTTTTTTTTTCCCCCCTGTGTGAAGGAAGAAACAGTTGGCCAGATCCCAGGGATTATAGGAGAGAGAGCTGAACAGCAGAACGTTTCAGAAGGAGACATTCCGCGGGTACCACTGGAATGATTCAAACCGTAATTAACTATCCCTGCTATCCCAACATACAGGTGCATGTGCATTTGGGAATGAGATGAGTGTCAAATTGCAAACTGAGTCACTCGACAAACTTGTTTTACCCTTCCAATTATGCAAGCCAGTTTGTGACTCAGCATCTACACAAGTCTGTTCGCCACTGACAGGACAAATTGGTTCTGCAGCTGAGTCAGTCAGAGCAGCCCTTTTCACAGCGATAAATTCAGCAGGCAGCCACGGCGTGGAAAAGATTGTGGAGCCTTTATTCCGTGTGCTGTTACCTATGTGAGATAGAGTAAATGCATTTTAAAGGAGCATAATCTTCAGCTCATCTTCACACAAGGAACTAATTAAATGGGGGAGACAAAAGCTGTCATGGGATTGCAGTGATCAGTGTTCATGGTCCTTTAACTAAAAGAGATTAGATTTGCTGTCCGATTGCTTTTTCTGCTGCTACTGTTGTGCGTTCGTCCCTTGCTTATAAAAATCATCCGGCAATTTGCTGTAATTGCAACTGTAGTTGAGAACGAATTCCTTTAACTGTCTTAGACTTTTCTTTCAAGGGTTGCAAATAATTTCCTACATTTTCGAGTGTGACAAGGGTGGAGGTGTCACGCCAGCTACAGGCAGTCACAGACTCATGCACATGTTGACACGGGAATCTCTGCTCCAGCCCGCTCCTGGAACACCGACTTTTCTTTTGCTGGCACATCTGGAACCGACAATAATCTTTCCTGACCCTGCAGGCTTGATCCTTTTGAGGTGCCAAGTATGAACGACTGTTGCCGTTGGTCTTAGCACTTGAAATACCTCACCCTTAACACCTACTAACAGAACCTCTAGGCTGTGTTTGGAGCTGACAGTGAAGAACCCACTGGGGAGAATGCACTTCCCCTCTCTCTGCCTGTCAGAAATACATCCCATTAGTCTTGTTCAAAACCAGTTATCTTTACACCCATGCCCAGGGGTGAACCTCACCAATAGCCGCCAGTAGTTGGCATTATCATAATCCCACCGTGAGGCCATGGATGAGGCCCCACTGGGTGAACTGCAGTACGAACACTGCGGGAGAACGCCTTAGCAAGAGATGCTCGTCGTTAAGTTACACGAGGCTGACAAGATAGGGAAAAGGGAACAGAGAGTTCTGGTTTGCAAATGTTTTCATTTCATGCTGAAGGCTTTTCCAAAACATTAAAAGTGGGTTTCAATACGCAGGTGTATGTGAATACCGAATTGTCTATTCTTCACAACAGCTACTCTGAGAGCTGCACCAGCCGTCCTCTACACGATCTATGCACATCCTGTGGGGCTCCAGATCACAACCCCTCCGCCAACAGTTTTCAGAATGACTGGTGCTCTTTTTAAAGCTTCTGTCCCTGCAACCATTTGAGCATGTGAACATTTCAGCTTTAATTTTCTAAACTGAGTACCTTCTAGTAGATACAAAAAAATATATACAAATAAATATTTTCAACCATTTATGGAGAAAAGCAAATACAAACTAAGGGAAATACGAAATCTCAAAACGCAAAAAGAAAAAAAGTAAACAATATATGTTACTTAAAAACAACAGCAAAAAAATCATCATTTTAAAAGCTTACTTGAAATTTTCCAGGGTCAGGTGACTTCTAAGTGCCTGGGTTTGACAACACTTTTCCAGTTTTTTGGATTTTGTCCAGTTCAAGGTTTCTCAGGCTGCACGGTGCTGAGGAGGTGGGGAGAAATATTACAATCTAAAACAGATAACATCTTTCTGCTCTAGTCCTTGCATATGTTTGCTTTACAAAATCAAAAAGTCTTTTTCAAGCTTTTAAATCACATGCCAAAAATGCATAGATGGGATGGCTATCACCATACATTATTAACCTTGCCCAATCCTGGTTACAAATACCTGGCTTCCCGTGGCTTATTCCTTGCCAACTCTCAACACTCTGGGTTTGCTTTTTAATTTTGAGGATCTGGTAAATTAAACAATTTTCAGCTTGTGACAAATAAGACATTCCCAAGAATGAAACCAGCAAGCAAGAAGACATTTATCTTGAGTTATCAAGAGCTCTGCTTTGAACATATACATTTCTCTATGGTGCTTGCTGTTGTGAAAAATTATGTTCTTTCTGCCCTAAATGTAATAAACAACAATACTTTGATAAAGCTGAAAGTGAGATACATTGCATAGCCTTATTAATGAAAACTTTACTTTTATAGCGAATGCAAGAGGCTTATGTACATTTCTGATTTCAAATGAGGAAGTTCCCAGCTCAAGTTGAGAAACGAGCGTTTAACTGGCAGTTACTGGTTTGCCTTTTCCTAGAGATGCACGGAAGAAACAGTTATATTCTTCCTTCTGTAATGATGCTAATTTCCTAAATATCCATTGCTGCCCCCTCCCTCCTTTGCTGTCTGCCTCACAAGCAATCCACAGCCTGAAATTTCATAACATGAATTAGTACAACACACACCAAATGGACAAGTTGATGACTCCCTGATAGCAGCAGCTCCATGCTTCTCCTGCTGTTATTTTTTACTTTTATGAACTGACTCGCTGTGCCTTAACAGATGAGTTTTGCCCTTGTGCAGAATACAGATGATAGATTTTTGTGGAGATAAGGATGATGACCCCAGTGTCCTCTGTGCTTACTGCAGAGCGGGAGGTGAAATGATGAATACTTGTGCATGTGTGTGTAGGGGGGGAGCTGGCGGGGGAAAAGGGTGGTTACAGATAGGCTTCCTTGTACAGAACATTTTTAAGTACTGTTCTGAAGAAATTAGTATTTTTTAAATGTGATACTTCTGTGACAGATAAAAAAAGAAACAGCTGCATTAAGCAGCTTCAAGAGTCAGACTTAAAAAAAGGAAAGTCACCTCCTCTGTCCTTACTCTTCCCTGCACATAGAAAGACAGAGAAATGATATACAGAGCTACTCAGTGGTCAAATCAATTTCTTCTAATTTAAGCTCGTGTACGTTTCTGATATCTTCTCTAGGGCCTACTTAAAGATGCATCTTTCATTGTTGCTACTTTCATATACCTTATTGAACACAATTAATAGCTGTATTAGCTGCGACAGTTTATCTGGGGTGAATGAAGGAAAGACACCCAGAGAAAAGTGTGAGCAGAATACAGCTGCATCTTGGATAGTCCTGTAGTCTTCCCTAGTTTTGTTGCGTTCACTATTATTACTTCATTTTAGTGCAAAATGCATGACCAGAACAAACCTTTCCCATTACAAAAATGTATATGGACACAAGCAATTTCAATTCACCTGGCAGACTATTATTAGCTCTATTTTTAGCCTGAAGCGGTAACTAATCACATTAGTGGAAGGGCTTTTATTTTCAAAGTGATGGCTTTGGAATAGAGAACTTCCCTCCAAACAGCAAGTGAGAGCTGCCTCTCCCAGACCCCCACTGTGCTCTTGGTAGAGGTGCTCCATCTTGTCCCTCTGCACCACATTTCTCAGATCATCACATTATTTCCGAGTCTCGTCTGCAAGCGCTGTGCTAGTGACCCCTACTGTGGCTCTACTTTTAGGGTGCTCCTACACCACACTAGGAAATTCTCAATGGCATCTAAATTAAGCTCATTAAATTGTGGTACACACCTAAGGCGCATAGCTGTTATTCAAACATATACAGAAGAGGGAGTAGTGTGTCATGGTAATATTCACATGCAAGTGATGGAGTGTGAAGCTACTAGAACAAATCTTTGCGATCCATAAGCTGCTCCTAGGCAAGGGACCGTTAGTGCAGGTCACAGATCTACTCGGTTTGACAGAGAAGGGGCAATTAACCTCATCAGGACCTTTAGGTCTTCACTCTGCCATCACACAACAGTAGTGTGCTCTAGAATACATTATTTTAGAAATACTTTAGGGAGTTTTAATAAAGCTTAGTGCATAACTCTGGCAGCATGTGCTGCAATGAAAACAAAACAAAAATATCCTAAAAATCTTGAAACTGACATTAAAAACAGTTCATGATTTTCAATCCAACATTTCATTTCCAGCAAACTGCAAATCACTCAGTACAACAGCCCTCTGTACCAAGTTTTGATACACCATAACATAACAAAGCCTAAGCGTGGCACCGTCTGATGCCTAAACGATGCCTGTCCTGAACCTCAAGCCAAGGTAATTTTTCTGCAGTGAATTTCTTCAGTAGCAGTGCGATTTTCAAATAATATGATTCCCTTTTCCAGATAGGAACATTGATACACAGCAGCTTGAAGTGTATGCTTTCAATGGCAGGAGACACGGTATTCTTTCTTTTCCCATTTCTTTGTTCCAAGTTCTTATTCCAGCTTTGGCGAAGAATCAGCAGCACAACCCTAAAAGAAGCTTTCAGATGCTTGGGTATTTACACACTATAAAATCCAAGCAACAACAAAACATAGTTTCTAGCAGTCGGTCTAGAGAAGAATGTTTAAAACTTAACCGTGCTTGCAGGAGCTGTATTTCCTCCGTCTCAGAAGCAGCCCCAAAGGCTGCAGGCAGTTGCAGTGTGAAGGCATATTCTTACAGTGGAGCAAAATCACAATTCTGACTGCAAGGGAAAGAAATTAGAGGAGCTTATGCAAAACAAGTTGGAGAAAGATGCTTGTGAAAAAAGTTTTTCACCGGACCTCTGAGGAAAGCAGTAAAAAGATCTTCCACCTGTTACAGGGCCAAAGTAAGGACTTCCTGAGGCTGTTAATGTTGGTAGGCTATAACAGCATTTGAGAAACTGCATAACATTACAAAAAGGCTTTTGCAGTGTATGTGATGACACAGCAAATCTGGGGAAAAAAAGACCATGCAAGTAAAGAAAAGTAATTTTTGAGGCCTACTAAAAATGCTAAGTGGTAATGAGACCTCTGCAAATAATGATTTAAGAAAGCTGTTACAGTAGAAACAACATATTTCTAAAGAAAATGCATACTTTTAACAAAAAAGGTAATTTCTCCCATAAAGGCATTAATTTCTTAATAATTTTTAAATTTCTAGCACTATTCTTTCCAGGTTAATGCAATCTCAAACATTTTTTTCTTACTCTGAAATTGTATTTGTAGGATACATCAATATTGTGAAGAACAGAGGAATTTCTGAAAAAAAAAAAAAATACGGCACGCCTCTCCAAATTATCACCTTTCTGGGTGCGTGTTGGATTTACCCATTAAAATCGTTGCATCACCTTGTTTGTGAGGTATTTATGTCTTCACTCTTCTACCTGAAGAGTCCGTAGGAAATTAAAAATCTCGGTTATATCTTGCAGCAGACAGCCACTGTCACTCTTTCTTTGCTGGTCTACCTGCCTCCTCTACCTTGTTTATGTTCATTTCAGAGGAGCAACCAACTCCCGTTCTATGGAAGAAGAGTTTCTGCAGGTCCAACCCTGACATCCAGTGGCCACTGCGGTTCATGACACGCGCCTGGGGTCTCGACCATTTGAATTTTGGCTTATACGGCTTTAATCTCCAAATAGATTATTTCAGCACTTAAATCAACACATTTATGTGATTTCCATAAGTAACCATCGGTTGTTTCAGACACTACTTATTTATCAACATGACTTCAGAGACCAAGACAAATGTAAAATATTTTGATAATATTTAATAGTATTCAGTACAAAAACCTTGAAATATCCTAGAATGCTAAATTATTCAGGAATGCTAATCATATAAGCATATTATCATTCAGTGATAATTCTCGCTCTATAAAACCTACATCTGCATGCGTATTTACATCCTCTCCCTCCCCCCAGTCACTTAGTATTCCTAAACTTGAAATGAAAGTGCCCAAGTGCAGGCATCCATTTTGCAGGGATCTAACAAGAGAAACAAAGCACAACAACAGATTTTATTTTTGCATGGAAGAAGAAATGGAGATAAAGTTCATATAATTGAATGTAATTCTTCAGAGCTGGCAGCTTAAATTTTGTATTTTTCAGATGAAATTTGAAGTTGGGTAATTACTTGTAAATATTTGTTATTTGACTGTTGGCTGGTAACTTTACTACCAATTTTTTCTTCCTAGTATTGGTAAGCTTGTCTTGTACTCTCAACGAAGTTTTTGATCAAAGCCAATACACAGTGAAGTTTTTGTACATCTTCTCCCAGAGTTCTGAATGCCTAAATGCGGTGTTTTCATCTGGCCCACTCGCAAGCTTGCTGAAAATTTCAGGTTCACTCTTCCCTTTCAGGGTGTTTTTTTGAACTAGAACGCTAACAGCTGTTTGGTTTAATGCAACTATTACTCCTAGAAACTCCTGCAACAGCTGCAAGAGATGGACAAACTACCGGGCATCTTTTCTATTCTGAAACCTGACTGATTATTTTAATCAATACGTCTCCTGGATTAGAGTTTCCAAGATGATAATTTGAAAACAGCTCAGAGCTCAGCCCTACGTGTCACTGTGTTAGCATTGAAGATCTATCAAAAGTTAGCGTCCTTCATACCATCCTGCCTTTTGTAAAGATACTGTTTAAAAAAGAAATGACGGCTTTCCCATGTTCAAAATATGTCTTTCTTTGTCTTTCTATATACTAGTATATATAGAAACTCCTGAGGAGTTGTTCGTTTGTTTGTTTGTTCTCTCTTGGTATCTCTGGAAGCAACCACAGAATGCAATTGCTGTATCCAGCTGTGTAAGCTGCTTCCTGCAGTAAGTAAGCCTTGATACCAATGACTCAACAGATCCTCGTAAAAATAATAATAATAAAAAATGATAGTCCTCATTTAGTACTTTGCACTAAAGGGTAAGGACACTTCAGGACACTGTTTTGACGTTGCTTTCTGTGGCCTTGGTTTTATAAGATGCTCGCTTTTAAACAAGGGGCTTAGAATCATCCGGGTTTTCACAGAGTATTTCTGTGGATTTCTTTTGACTACAGGGCATTTACAAGGCCAGGAAGAAACAGCTCAGTGTCCTATTGGAAAATTTCTGGCAATGCGTCCTTCCTATTTTAAAACAAGTAATTAAAACCACTACCATCATATGAAAGCATGAATCACTTAATGTATTTTAAACTCCACATTATGTAAGCTTATGAAGAGAGCTGGAGAAGAAACACTACTTACATGGTGGATGATTGAATTTATCTCAAGCTCCATTTTGACCAAAGAAGATGAGCAATGCAATTTATAATTTCTGTGGGGTTTATATCTGCTTGTGAGTTTAACATTCAGTTAAAATACTACCTGCATTGTCAAAAAATCTTTTCCACCAGGAATACTTAGCTTTGGCTGAAATCCCTTGACCCCGCTCAACCGCAAAGCCTGCCTGGTGAAAAGTAACTCAGAGCTCTGCACCCTAACGAGGAACTGCGATGGGACCTACAGCCCATTTCCTCAGCTGCATGTCAGAGACCCAACCTCCCCAAAATGCTTATTTTGGGAGGATGTGAAAACGCTGTGCACTTCCTCAGCCTTTCTCCATATGGACTACAAGGGAAAGGAGCGGGCTGGCTTGCTCCGGGCACCTCCTGGCTCTTTTCCTGGTACCTTTTTCCTTCTCCAGAGTCAGACTTCCTGCGTCTTCCTAAACAGGAAGCAAAAATGAAGTGCAGTTTATACAGAGACAACGCCAGCCGCTGGGATGAGCTGCACCCAGCGGCGCGGCCCTCAGGCTTTAACCGTGCCGGCCAGGCCGCAGCCCCGGGGGGGAGTAGGCGGACACAGACGAGACTACAACTCCCGTCATGCCCTTCCGGCGCGCATGCGCGCTCCCATCGTGCACCGCGGCAGGAAAGCACCGGCCTCCTGGAGGTGGTTTGGGTTTGTGTGGGGTGTTTTGGGTTTGGGGTTTTTTTTGTTTGTTTGCTTTGTTTTGTTTTGTTTTTTAATTTTCCGTTCGGAGCGGACCGCGGAGCCGTCAATAAGCGGTGCCGGCCCACGGGCCGGGAGCGGAGGACGGTTGCCGCGCCCCGGTCGGAGGGGCGGAAAAGGTGCCCGGCGTGAGGGGACGTCACTTCCGCTCTGCCATTTCGCTCCGCTCTTGCTCCTCGCCGCCGCCGCCATGACGGACCGTTACACCATCCACAGCCAGCTGGAGCACCTGCAGTCCAAGTACATCGGGACGGGCCACGCCGACACCACCAAGTGGGAGTGGCTGGTGAACCAGCACCGGGACTCGTACTGCTCCTACATGGGCCACTTCGACCTGCTCAACTACTTCGCCATCGCCGAGAACGAGAGCAAAGCGCGCGTCCGCTTCAACCTCATGGAGAAGATGCTGCAGCCCTGCGGGCCGCCCGCCGACAAGCCCGACGAGTCCTAGCCCGCCCCGCTCGGGCCCCGGCCCCGGCCCCGGCCCCGGGGCGGTGTGCCGTAGGGGCGGGTTGGCCGGAGCGGGCGGTGGCAGCGCTGAGGCCGCCCCTCCGTGTGAGGCGCGGTGGCGGCGCTGCCTGGCTCCACTGAGGGCGTCTGCCGGACAGCCGAGCCCAAGCCCCAGCCCCTGCACCCGCGGGAAGGTCCAAGGAGCTGCCCCAGGGAGCGCGGGGAGCGTTGGCGTCTGCGGTCCTCCGTCCTGCTGGTCCCTCCTCTCTCCTCGTGTGGTGGTGTTCCCTCCAAGGACTGTGGCGGGGAGAAGTCTTGTAAAATGCCTGCTTCTGGACAGCTTCGGCTCTCTTAACTGTACAGCCGTTAGGATTTTTTTTTTAAATGGAAGATAATAAAACTTACTGGGCATTTCTAATGTTTTGTTTGGTAATCCGCTAATAAGAGCCCTTTGTTCTAAAAGGAGTGCTGGTCACTCAGTGTTAAGCGTTTCAGTGCAACCATCCAAGGTGCAAGTCTGGGATGCTTTGCAGATAGCATTTTCTGAGCCCGATTGATTGGTCCTTGCTTACCAAAACTGTGTTTTGAGGAGAGAGGAAGTTTGTTGACAAAGGGTTTGATTTGTTGTTAGCATTTATTGCATGGGGTGATTTGTGCTACAGCGCAAGTCAATTGCTGTAGTGCTTTAAAACTCCAAAATTACTTTTCTTTAAATAGTGTCTTCTTGCCTCATCTTCCTCTCACCTGTACCAAACCTTGATTCTCTCTGATCCAACTTGGTTTCTTTTTTTTTTTGTTACTAATGCTTTCTAGTCATCTAGTGATTAAATTATTTTTTCCTACATTATAATAAGCAAGTGTATTGTGGGGTTAGGCACTGTTAATACAGAATAGGTGATGCAGAGGCTTAGGAGAAGCTAAATTGTTTTGCCAGATGACTTCTCCAAATTTCTCTGTCCTTCCCAAGAGGAACATAAGGGTTACTCACTGCTACTCTGAAGTAAGATGCCTTGAGGTAACACAATCTCAGATCAGACTGCAAGCTGAACTGGTGTTGGTTTTGATTTGTCACGTAAAATATGCTTTCTATTCACTTGTAGTAAAAATAAATTTGGAGTTCTAATGAATGGGAAGACCTCAGAGTTAGACTTGGAGATATGTTGCTTGGAGACATTAAGTGCTCTCATTTCTGACATGGAGCATTGTAACTATGGGTGGGGTTCTTTTTTGTGTTTTGTTTTTTTTTTTTACCATTGGAGAGGAAATTTCAGTTTTTTCTAATCCTGTTAAGACTGTATAAAACCTTACAAATTATCTTTTTCTTAGTCCGTAATCTCAAAACTTTTGAGTGATAAACTTCTCACACTCTTATATTGAGTCTTATAAAACTAAGCTATTCATAATAGCATAATAAAGTAAGAAAAAGTGTGCAAGTTCCTGAGGCCACATTCAAGTTAGTACATCTATCTTCTGAAGAATTAAAAGGCGGCATTTTTCAATTTTTGTTGCATGTACTAAGATGAGGGCAGGGGTTAAGTGGTCCTAAATAAATTTTACCTGCAAGTTTCATGGGGAACAGCTCCTGTTTTTCACTTTTCATGCAAGCTGCAGCAGGTAATTTGAAGAGCATCTATTCCTCATGTACTGAGGAACGTGACTGAAAGATTTTCCTTGACCAAGTTCAGGCACTTCCTAGTAGTCATGCAATGCAGTCTTGCAAAAATGGAGCAAAATTTGTATCTAGATCAAGCACGTTTACTGTTACTCATAATAAAAGTCTGTTCTGTGACCAAATCTTAGGAACTTGCCTTTTCCCTCTGTGAGTAGGCAACATGGTTAGTGAAAAAGGGTGGCATGGGCAAGTCCCACTGGGAGAGCTGCTGTTCCTGTTTCTCTTGTCTTACATACACTATGGCTGCTCTGTCCTGAGAGGGAAAAGAACAGAAGCAGCAATTACTTTTATCGCATTGCCCCATGAGTAGTTCCATAAGGTGTCTCATCTGCTGGCAGCCAGCAGGCAGTTGATGTGTGCAACAGACAGCAATTCTGTGGTTAATTCACTGATGGCAAAGGAGCTTGAAGCCTTAGGATAAACAGAAACTATGCAACTTAATCCCCCCAACATAAGAAGGATGTGGACCTGTTGGAGTGGGTCCAGAGGAGGGCCACAAAGGTGATCCGAGGGCTGGAGCACCTCTGCTATGAAGACAGGCTGAGAGAGTTGCAGTTGTTCAGCCTGGAGAAGAGAAGGCTCCGGGGAGACCTTATAGCAGCTTTCCAGTACCTGAAGGGGGCCTACAAGAAGGCTGGAGAGGGACATTTTACAAGAGCATGTAGTGATAGGATGAGGGGGAATGGCTTCAAACTGGAAGAGGATAGATTTAGAATAGATATTAGGAAGAAGTTTTTCACTCTGAGGCTGGTGAAACACTGGAACAGGTTGACCAGAGAGGCCCCATCCCTGGAGGTGTTCAAGGCCAGGCTGGTTGGGGCTTTGAGCAACCTGGTCTGGTGGGAGGTGTCCCTGGCCATGGCAGGGGGGTTGGAACTAGATGGCCTTTAAGGTCCCTTCCAACCTAAACCATTCTATGATTCCATAATCCACTCCTGCATAAAATGGAACTTAAAACACATTTCAAGGAAGATTTCTTAGAGTATAAACTGCTAACAATTAGCTCTATCTATGGATATTCTCAATACATTTTAAAATGTGAGCAACAAATATATGACGCATAAGTAGAGATTAATGCCCCCTTGCAAGGCAGCTCTTCATTATAAAGGCCAAACAGCCTTCAGGGACAAGTTGAAGTCATGTGGTGAGTGAACTTGCTGGTTCTGCTGGGTATACTCACTCAAATCCCAGTTAAGCCCGTGCCTCTGTTTTAGGGTGGTTGGAAAAGGTTTTTAGTGTGTCCGTACTAAGTAATGATTGTGCAACATTACAAATGCTTTCTTAAGAAACAGAGAAAACCAAAGGAAGTTAGAATTCCTAAGAGTTCACGATAACTTGAAGATAACTGGGAGACTTTGAAGAGTAAGTTTCTGGACTATGGTATTTTTCCTAAATCCCAAAGCATATTTAAAACCCATGAAGACAGTGAGCTGTTTTACATTTTAGCATCGGAAGCTGTAAAGCATCCTAAGAACAGAGTTAATTACTTGTCCTACTGGGATGCATCTGGTTTTAACTTCTATCCTGATAGAAAGATGAAGGGTACTCTTTATAAATTGGCTTGATATTTGCGTTATGTTCATTTTACATCCAGGCAGTATGGCTTTAACTGGGCTTCCCACTGTGATCCATGGCTCATTTTCCTGACTTTCTGTAGCTTAATTTCACATAGTGTGAAGGCTGAGAAACATAAACTGTTTCTAACATGACGTGCATTGTGTTTGGTAAGAAGGAATTTCACCTGCTTTTGTTCTGCTAATTAACATAGCTTTGTAAAATCTCCGTAGACTAGAACATATATGCACTTCTGATTAAAAAATATAATAGATATTATATATATAGTATTTAATGACTGTTTAGCTAAAAATACTGAAATGATGTTATCTAAGATTTATGAATACAGTGAGAAGTATGAGGATGGCAGGTGAAAGGAGAAAAGTTGGCTGCTCTTGCCTTAATTATAAATGAGTCGAGAAGAAGAACCAAGGTTGACTGCATGCAAAGCTTCATGCTAAGGCGGTTTATTTTACTTATGAATGGGTTATACTTAATCCAGAAAATATTGCTGTAGACATGCACTACCACCTTCATTTTTAATTATGTTTGTTACCATTCTCTTGGTAATATGGTGGTCTTTACCCCAGGTAGCATAAGTGTGAGGTTTACTAATTATTTTATAAATTAAGAAATCCTGGCAGTTTACTCAATTTGTATATTCCAGTTACTTTTTGTTATAAGTGATTTTTTTCTTTTTTTTGCTACACCAGAGGGCAGCAAATGATGCTGCTGTTCAACTGAAAGCACAGATAACTCATAGAATTTCATGCTGTCTTGCAAGGTTCCTTTGAAAAAAATGGATGGATACTTACAAAAAAATTGCTAAAACTTTCCAATAGGCAGAAATACTTAGCTTTTTCCAACAGGGTAGTTCTTATGTTCAAAACATGCATTATACCTTTTATTCACCACGGGTGAATAGAGCAGTGTGGGAGCCCTGGGACATTACCATAGCTCTATAGTTCTGAATACCTTCATTTTTTTGTTTTCTGATTTATCAGAATGATAGCAGTACATTAGTTAACATTTGCACAGAGAAACAATTGCACTAGTGAGTTATTTTCTGCAAACTGTAAAACTTGGGACACTTCTTTCGCTTTAGTCATATTCAGCATAAAACTCAGTTGTTTTTTAGGACCATTTGTATGTATTAAACATTCATGGAACATTCGTGGTCTGTTTTAGCATCAAGATTTTACTTCAGCACATCAGATAATTCCTTTTTAAAGCTGAGCTATTTTAAGCGTCACTGGTTTCTGAATCCTCATCAGAGCTCTGTTGCTTCTGTGCTGTTACACCACTAATTCCATAGATTTTCAAAAGCAAAATGAAAAAAAAAACCAAACCACCAGAAGCCAAAAGACCTATTTGGTTTCATAGTACGCAAAGGGGGCTTAAATGTGCACTTACAACTTTTATAGTTTTTTCTCAGTCTTTAAAATTTAACCATGCAATATTTCATTTTAGTACTACTATTATAATGCGTTCATAAATCTATGCTCTCGTGGCTTACTAAAAATGCATGCTTTCCACTGCCCTAAGGCTCACTTTATTGCCCAAAAGAACTTAAATGCATTTAAAACTGATTAAACTGTGGCACATTTCAGTAAGTTAGACGTCCTTGTTTGAAAGTTCCATTAATGTTCCCTTATTCCTCGTCTATTTGCCGTTTGCCTTCTATATTCTTCTTTTTGTTAATTTCCATCAGATTTGATTTGACAAAAACCCTACAAATATAGTACAGTACAGTGTATTCTTGGGTGCCCTTTGAAACTGAGCCATCATTCTGTGCTATCATGAAGAAATGTGTCAGGATGCTCACATACCCAAATGGTTCTAACTGCTCTAAAAATACACCTATAATACCCTTTTTCTTGGGTTCAAAAATGTAACCTTTTGCTTTCTCGTCTTCATGCCAGCTTGAAAACTACTTTTTATTGCAGTAGCACACAAAATATGCTGGCCTTCCCCTCTCCCCCACCTCATTAACCCAGAGCAGAACACTCTCTGCCACAAGTAGTTCATCACTGGAATTTGTTTTGAAACCCACCTCAAACAGCTGGAACAGTCCACCTCAGATACGTCTTCTCAGACTCCTTGGTTTTTGTGAAAAAGAAATTTAGTCCAAAGAATTGATACTCTGATCGTGGGTGAATGACATTTCAAACTTCATATAAGTTGCAAAACCCCCAAATTTAATTCCATTTAACCAGGGCATAGTTGCCCCATGATTTCTTCTGCAGCACAGCTGGCTTAGAAGCTCTCCACAGTCTGATGCCTGCTGGGTGACGCTCATGTCGGTGCTTGTGGGGCTGTGATGGAAACCACATTGCTGAAATGGGGTTAAGATTAAACTTGCAAAGTTAGGATTTGTAAACATCCTGCAAAGACATGAGGTTACGTTTAACGTCTCACTTCTCTCATCAGGTTTATGGCTTGACCACACCCGGCACTGGCACCACTGAACCGCTGGGGACAGACTGAGAATAACCAACTGGATGGATGCAGAAATGGCTTTAAGTTGCTTTTGCTAGGGAAGACAACCTAACGTGTTTTATATTCTGAGCCAGAAGTTACTACAATCTGTGCAGAAACTATGGGGTAATAACCTGCAGGCTGCTATGTAATTTGGTACACGCATAGATAAGCACACGTGCATAAAGCCTGAATAATCAGACCACTGTAATTAAGCATTGATCATAATGCACGACAGGGCAGACATCAGATGGCACAGGCAACCAAGTCTTGCATTTCCTCATGTTTAAGTTCAGTGTAAGTATTATTCTTTTCATTTAACATTAAAAAAAAATCTGCTTTCTAGTTTTTTAAAAGGGAAATTAGTTCTAATATTTACCAGCCTAGCAATTTTCCCATCACATAGCAGCAGCTACACTTGATCCTCAAATTTTTAGTATGTGTCACGTACTAAAAATTTATTATTTTGCTTACTGTCTGAGCTACAGAATTAATGGAGAAGCCAAAGGATATTTAGAGGAGGTGGAATGTTTTTGTTAAATGTAGTTTTCCAAGAACGAACAGTGAGCTTCCAACGTCATGTTTAGGACATAGTTAAAATTAGTTAAATTTGAAGCATATTTCTTCACATACTGCCTTTTCCAGTGATAGCATGGGCCCAGTCTTTAAATATTCGTCTTAACATTATTATTCTGATAAAATTTCCTGGAGGAACAAGAAACATTAAGAAAATGGTGACTTCAATAGTTACTGTCTTATTAACTGGAATGAAAAGTCATGGAAGAAATTTTGCCCTGTGCCAGTCCATGTTTGTAGGGGAAGAGAAACTAATATGAACAGGGAAAAATCTGATCTGTCAAAGTGTCATAGTCGGTACCTTTCAAGCTGAGCAAAGTAAAGTGTACTTTGTTTTGATGTGAAAAGGATCAAAGCAGGGGCTAAGGTTATGGGGGTGCTCTCGAGGTCTCACTCGTGTCTTTCTAGTGCAGGGCATGTGACAGTATTACTTTTAAACCGTAAAGAAGCAGGGTTTCATGGATTGTGTTGAAAGACATAGCTGCCCTCCGACTGTCCTTCAGCTGTATCGCTGCCAAGACAACGTTGCATGTAAAACATTGAGGCCTTTAGCTGTTAATTCTCTGATCTCCATTTTGACGAACAACTACAACATGAAACTCATCAAACAAGGAAAGAAAGATTGAGGATGTAAGTACATGTAGCACCCGCTCCTCCTTCCCTCTTACTTGTGCAAAAAAGTCATCATGTTAGTAAGTGTCTGAAAGCAGGCTCTCATTAAATCTGTGGAGTAGCAAACCACGAGAACTAGAGGAAAACATATTTCTTTAGTATTCCTTTCCTCTTTCTGGTATGTCTGTAAAGCCACAGTCTGGTGAGAACCGAACTAAGCTCTTTTCTGCCATCTTGGCATGATAGCGTGATTTCCTGACGCACTCTTGTCATTGCAGATAAGGCTGATGTTTAGTCTTGGGCTGAGCTGAGGCTGCTACGGGATTTTCTGAACTTTGCAGCATTCACAGTTTATGTCCTATATGGTATAAATAAATATTGAAGAAACAAATGTATGATGCCGATGAATGGAGAATAGTAAAGACTTGTGCTTCCTCTTTACTCCTGACAGGGTATGGCTAGTACAACTAACGTCACACTTGGACATCTTGAGTGGCACGTGTGCAGATTCAGTACTTCATATATTAGAAGGCTGAGGGTGCCTTTTGCATTATTAGACCACTGCTCATGTTGGTTTAAGAGATGACCATAACGAGAACGGCTAAGCTCAGTGTTCACCTCCAACTTTTGACAGTGCCTTTGGGGTTGCCCTTCAAAGCGTGGGGTTGGTGATGGACCCTGCAGAGTATCACTGCATCAGACCTGGTTGAACAGGGCCTCCACAGGCTTTCTGGAGAGTGACAGACCCGTCCGCAGGCTGGGAAAGTGGCTTGTGCCCACACCAGAACTTTGGGACATTGCTAAGGAGCTGCAACAGACCTTCCCAAAAGTGGCAGTAAAGCCTGTTTGTTTAAAGAGCTATACGCTGCTTTTCATTGCTTGTTAAAATATTTTCCTTCTAAGCAATCGGTCCTGAAGCCGCTATTTGCAGACAAATCTGTGAGCAATTTAACTTGTTGCGCTGCAGAGCTAACTGCAGCTGTCCTGGGATGACCCTGGGAAGCTGGAGTGTGTGAGCGCCTTGGCAGACAGCTCCCCCAACGCTCCGCTTCGTGACTTTATTCCCAGTATCTTGACTGGTTGTTTATGAGGAGGCTTTAAGGGAAAGAGATGATCCATATGCTCATCAAGCAAGCCACAGAAAGCAACTAAGCCCGTGGGATCTCAGCATCAGCATAGGATGACTCTCTTGGTGGAAAGTCAAGACTTAGGGCAGTGCAGGGCCACAGCCTGGCCCGGCGAGGCTTTGCTCACTTGCAGGCTAGGACTTACCAACCTGAGCAGGGCAGTTGGATATTCGATCTATTAGTCATCCAGACCTGAATCTTATCCAGCCATTTTAGCTGGAGCTTCCCATTGAATCCCAGAGCGAGCTGCAGGTACTCAGCATCTCTCTGGATCAGCCCTTTAGTTGACTCATGATGAAGTCTCGTACCCTGCCCTTGGGTCAGGTGAAGGAAAAATAATACGTATCTTTCTTTTGGAAAAAGCAGATCCATATTGTAGCTGCCTTTACCACAACCTAAACATGGTGAATTCAGATATTCAGCGTCACAGTAGCTTGGTGTTAACTAACTGGTCGTCTCCTCACAGTGCCTTGTAGACCACAGGGATTGTTTTAGTCAGTAAGCAGAGAAGCTTTGGCAGTTTGGCACACTGAAGAAACCATGTTAGAGCTAAAATGTTCCCCTCCCTGTGAAACTGTTCCAGGTTAGGGGCAATCCCTTCTCTGCTTTCACTCTTACAATCTGCTATCTGTGCGCCATCCCTGCCTAGGTGCTTTGCAAGCAAGGGAGAAGCCCCAATATCTTCAATCTCTTCAGCAGAAATATATATGTGAAACCCAGTGGAAAACTGATGGAATAAGGGCCAGGAACATCTCTTTCCAGCTGCATGAACTTCATGCCAAAATCTTGTGGCTTAGAGCTCCAGAACATGGGCCTCATCCTGCCAAGGGTATCACTCCAAGCTGCTGTTTCCTTCTCGGATATGAAGCATGGTGCAGATGAGACAATGAAAAGCCAAACTTAAAACTCTGAAAATTAATTGAAGCATCACTCCCAAACACATGCATCTCACCAGTGAGACTGCCAGCACCGGCAGAGAGAAAGTGGGCCAGAGTCAGCGATGTATGAGGACTGTGTTAAGGCATTAGCTTTTGGACATGATGTATGTTTACTAGGAAATGAGGAGGTGAGGGGCAGTAGGGTTGGGGGATTACAGTGCTTAATAATTCTTAGAGGAAGAGATTTCACTCTTCATGCTGCCCTTGTGGCAGTTAGCTGTAAGCCTTTTGCTGAAAGCTTATCTCTCCCCCTGCTGCCCCGCCACTTCTCCAAGGACACTACCAGAAAACCTAACGTCATGAAGCAGGAACAGAGCATTTTTCTTGGCAAAGCTGAGCAGAGAACTTCAGGCCTTGTCTACACAAAGGAGATAAAAGAGGATGTGAATGCAAAGTAAAATGCCTGTTCCTAGCCATCACTCTGTTGGAAAGCTCTTTTCCTGCAATAAAGATATCTTAAACTGAAGATAAGGACTTGGGAAAAAGTTACTTGTGGTAAATTAACTGTGAGGACACATCAGCTACTCTGTAGCTAGTGCCCATTGCACGTTCTTACTGTAGTGTCAAATATGAGGTCTTCTCCCTCTTTCCTTGGAGGCACTTTCCTTGCGTCACTGGGGCACCACAGGAGAAAAAAAAACCAACAGGGCAGAAAAACCCCCTCAGGCAGCTGCCACAAAGTAGTTAACTACAGTGTGCTGCAAGTTCAAACCCTGGTATTTCCCTTGCCGTAACTCACAGGTCTTTGGTGTGGGCCATTTAGGAAAAGAACTGCAGTAATTCAGGCCAAGTCTCTCCTGCTGAAGGGTAAGAGTGCCTCGCCAGACTGGGGAGCAAAGGGTTGTCAAGAGTTTACCAGGGCCCTGTGACTGGGTCCCAAAGACATAGGAGATGGCAGCCAAGACAGCAGGGCAGTCCTTGCTTACAGGCATCTCCCATTTCTCCCCCGTGGGCAGGTGAGAAAATGGTTCAAGGGACCCAGGGTTACACACCCACAAAATAACACGTCCCTGTATGTCGCAGCTTCATCTGGTCGTTTTGGGGGGTGTTCAGTGGGTCATATAAAGAGTTTTTATTAGGAAAGCAGTAGCCGCCAGTCGCAACCAGAGTGTGCGGGTCTTGTTGTTTGCCAGGCGAGGTGGGTCTGCGGGCTGCCTTCGCCTCTGCAGGACAGGGCAGGGGTGCCATGGGGTGTTTCCGAGGGCACACGCACCCCCGCTGCACCCCCA
Organism: Anarhynchus alexandrinus; assembly: GCA_008711295.1. Classification (NCBI taxonomy): domain Eukaryota; kingdom Metazoa; phylum Chordata; class Aves; order Charadriiformes; family Charadriidae; genus Anarhynchus; species Anarhynchus alexandrinus. The sequence continues at coordinate 21,759 of VUYV01000468.1, forward strand.
TGCCCCGCCAGCACTCAGCTTACCCCACCAAGCCGCAGGCAGCCACCTGAGGCACCTGAAAGCCTGTGGTCAACCCTGTAAATCTTTGTAATCGTTGGGGAGGGATTCACACCTCAGAGGGCAGCTACAGCCTTTCGTGGGTTGTCCTTTTTCCCTGCCGGCCGAGCCCTCTCTGACTTTTGCCTCCTGCTGAGCTATGACGGGGTGCGTAGGGGTGAATCGAAGGAGTAACTGGGTTTTCTCCAGTTTTCTGCTTGGTTTGGAGACGATCCTCATGTAATCTTGTGGCTCTATTTGCGGGTTTTTTTTTTGTTACCTGCCAGGGTTTCATCAGAGAGAGTCGTGTCCTGTCCGTGTCAGTGCATGGGGGGATTAAAGAAAAGGGGCTGTTGCTGCTGCAGTAAAGGAGACAGCGTTGTGGCTGAATTCCTGGGCGGCAACAGACCCAAAGTACCACTATTTTCACCCTAACTGGGGAACTAATGAATTCCAGGCCTCTCTGTGGCCTCCTTGGTGTATCACTTTTAATCACTGTATCCCTGATGCCAACGGGTCTCCGAGCAAGAGGTCAGCGCTGAACCTGGCTGTTGGCCTTGGTGTAGCCTCAGTGCAGACCACTGCCTCCCGCTTCTTCCTCAATCTTCTGTCTGTCCTTTCCATCCCATTTTTCCCCTGTAAGCAGCTGGTTACACCGCGACACACCACCCACAGCAATCACACTATTTTGCTACTGCTTGACATCCCAGCCACACAACACTTCTTCCTGGTGCTGATACCTTAGTTTCCTTCTTTTAATGGTGTTTGAGGAGAAAAATACAACCTTACTTTGGCAAAGCCCATTAGCCTGTGAATAATTGCTCTGCTTTGGGCTGTCAGTGAGCAACTGGCTTGTGTCAGCTGCCCGGAGGAATAATTTGGGGAAGACTGCAGCTCCAAATTAATTCTATATATACACATTTTGAGATACACATGCATGAGAACCACAGACCCGGGCTGGAGACCTTCCAGAACTGAATTCTCCCCCACAGTCGCTGTGGCTAAACAGTGAAATGCCATCCATGGAATTTATAAAAGCAGTCTAGAAAGGGAGCAGTAACTCCGAGCAGCTTTTCTGTGGTGCCAGGGTCCAGGTGAGGTTGGGCACTGGCGTGATGTGCTGCAGCCCATAGTCACCTGCTGATATGCAGCTTCCCATGGGGACCTGCCTGTCTCACCACATCGGGCAGCCAGTGTCTGCCTCATCGGTGAGGAGTGTGGCTGCAAGGGGAGGAAGGCCAGGAGCTTTGCCAGCTGTGGGTGCCCACTCCAGCGTAGGAAGGGCTGGCTTCTTTTAGGGAACTTAACTGGATGAATGGTGTACAGCTCTAATGGGGTTTTGTGCTTGTTGTGCCCCTGGAGATCATCCCAAATCCTGCAGTCAGGCCCCTGGGAGTACAGTTCATACTCCACATCAGGCTCGGTATCTACAGCATCACGCAGCATCTGCTTGCCTATAAGCCAGGGCTGTGTCATTCCTGGACTGCAGGAGCATCCTTCAGCTCCCCACAGTGCCCCGACTCGTTTTCCCACATCTTCCAGCTTCTCCAACAAGGGAAGCGCAGTTTTACGGAGTCACCTCCTTCCCCACGCGCTGCTGGTCGGTGGGATGCAGCGTGGGAAATATGGCCTGTTTCTGGGAATCACTTAGAAGGTGTTGATGGGGAAATGACTGAAGCTAATTAGCTGGAAGCAAATTTTTTACCTCAGCATGGATTTTCTGGGGCAGGGAGAGGGAGCACTATGAGAAGGAGAGGAGTGGTGAGGACAAGGCCCTTTTTAGCCCTGTGCACCAGGCAGTGCAGACAGCAGTCCACGTGGTGTAATGGAAGACAGGCTGCAAGGTCCAGCCCCAGTGTCCCATGGGGTGGCTGGATCCAGCCCTCCTCATACCTTCCAAAAGACACATCCAAATTGCTCTTTAAAACTGCCTAGGTTTTGTTATTTTCCCTCTCATGGCCTAGGAACAGAGAGCCTCAGGGCTTTTAGGAGCAGCAGTGGTAAAAAAAAATCTCATGATGAGCTGACACTCCATGTGTGTATGTGCGTGTGTATTATACACAGACTGGGCCAGCAGTTAGATAATGTATTTTTAAGTGCTACTCCTTCCAAGTATCATCTTGGCACACTCCAGATGTCTATCTTTCATTTTCAAACTGAAGGAAGACTGATTCATCTTGAAAATCTGTCTTCTAGACACTATGGAGTTGTAGCTTATGAAAACACACTCTTCTCAAGGACGCTGCTTTGTTTATCATTTCACATTGCAGAGATGTGTTGTGGATGTTCAGAGCCTACAAACAAACCCCTCACCTTCTTGTAAGGGCACTGCAACCGCTTGTCAGATGTGCCAGAAGCAAGTACGTGCCAGAAAGAAAACTCGCAAAGGGCAGGAGTCTGCACCATGGATGATGCAAGAGCTTGAGCACTCTGAAGCAACGGCAGCTCTTCTCCTTCTGTTTTTACCCGGCTTTTCAAACTAGTTAATTCAACACAGTGAGCTGGTTGTAGCTACTGGGAAAGCAGCTCGCTATTGTGATTTCTCCTTTGTTGCTGTGTGTACCTGGAGGAGGACCCTGTAACACCCACATCTGCTTAGTTTCAACTTCAAATCCCTCCTTAAGATATTTTTTAGTTATAGTACTTCCAAAAGACTTGACGGTGGTTAGACCCTGAGTGAGATGGCCACCTCTTGGGCTGTCTCCCTGTTTCTTCATGCTCTTCCACATCTTTTTAGAGTCATCCCATTCCCCAGCCTGTGGTGAGACCTTTGATGGTTATGGGGCAGGTTTTGGTTTGTGTGTGCTCACTGCCACGGCTGAGAAGAGAGAGAAAATCCCTTAAAATAGCAAGATTAAGTTATTTGGGTAGTTGGTTGGATGGGCTTTGAGCTATTGGTTCAACAGCATTAGCTGTGTGTCTTTCCTCATTCAAACAATCCCTGCTTCATATGGCCCGGTTGCTCAGGAACTCATTTACTGATGGGGCGGGATTTAATGCACAGAGGTGTGACGAGATGGGCTGCCACCAGTTGCAGTGGCATTACCAAGTGAGTTGCAAACTCATGGTGGCTGGAAGCCCAGGTCCCCAGTGCTGGAGCCAGGTGACAGCCGCCACACAGAGGGGCTGGAGGCACACACAGAGGGGGCTCCCACAGCCACTGGCCCTGCCAGCAGTGGGGCCCTGGACAGACACCAGGCATCTCCTGAGCTGGTCATCCCTCAACATCTGCTAGTTTCTGCTGTACCCTGGATGGGCGGCACAAAACTATCATCCCAGTCCCTCTCTCCCTCCTACCCTGCTCCCAGTTTTGGCCTCTCCAGGGGCCAACAGGCAGCTGAGAGACCTCTCCTCTGTCCCTTTGCTTCCAACCTGCCTGTGCACATACTGTGGCTGAATTCAGGCACTGTACTATTAACGGAAAGCTGACAGTGTGGCTGAGCGTAGAAGGTGTCAGTACTATGGCCCTGGAAAAATGTAATGTGTCGTTAACAGGTCTTTTGTGGGCTACCTAAGTGCATTAGGAAACCCTTCTTCTCTTGTGGAAACTGGTTTGTTACTTAATATGTTCCACTCAAGGACTACAATCAAAGAGGTTTTTCTTGCTTTTCTTCCTTCTCTCTCCTCCATCTCTTTCCCTTCCTCTTCATCCTCCCTCCTCCTCCTCTCCTTCCCCTTCTTTCTCCTTTTTACCCTTATCCTCTTCTTTCTTTTCTCCTCTTTCTCTTCCCTCTTCTTCTTCTTCTGCTTCTTCTTCTTCTCCTCTTCATCCTTTTCCACCTCTTCATCCTCCTTTTTTAATCTTATTGACCCTGACAAACTGACCCTGCTCCAAGCCAGCAGCACACTTTTGGGAGAAAGAGGTGGCAAGGGGAGGCTGTGCCGAGCAGCAGTGCTCCCTCTCTCCTGTGCCCTTACCTTCTTATGTGAACGCGGTGCAGGAGGGTTCACTCCAACTGCCCTTGACCTTCTTCTGGTACCTCCTGAGTGCCGGCACACCCTGGGAAGGGGAAGCTGTGGCCGGAGGACGGGGCTGACAGGGCTCCCTGGCTGCAGGACAGGTGTAGGCTGGTCCAGGTAGCGCAGCCTGGGCTGGGCCAGGTGGCAGGAGGAGGTGCGGGGAGAAGCGTCAGAGATGAGAGGCCCAGGCTGATGGTCCAGGTCGAGATGTTCAGCTGCCTGTTTGAGCACTTCATCCTGCTGCCCATATCTCTGTGCCATCCATACCTGGTGCTCTGGTTTGGCCTCCACCCTTCAATTACCTACCTCTTTGCTGAACAGCATTTAAGGGAGGAAGTCGGTGAGGCAGACATTGCCAATGAGCTGGGCAACCCCACATCAGCAATATCTGCTGGTCTCTGCACTTATTCCAGGGCACAGAAAAGAGAAGAAGTGGTTGGCCATGAGCAACACTACACTTCAAGGCTTTGGCGTGTTGCCTGGGAAGCATCCCCTGTCCTCAGAGAAACTTTGACACTTCAACATGTATTTTTGTTCACTTCAACAAAATGAAAAAACAAAATACTGAAAGGTTTTGTGCAACAAGGTATTCCAAACTGTTTTGATTAGGGATAGCTGAAACATAAAGTTTATTTTATAGTATGACAGTTTACATCCAGTGAAGAAAATGGAATCCAACATAAAAAAACCCCACTTGAAATAAAACACTGCAATGCCTTTTAAAACTGGTTAAAACCAACTTTTTGTTGACATTTTGATGAAGACCCGTGGATTCTCCCAAAATATTTCAAGTGTATTCTACTTTAATACTATTGTCTTGAAAACTTTTCACGGTTTTTACTTGATCTGGAGCGTTGTCTCTTCCTGCAATTTATCCATTCACCAGAAGGTGGGGCTTAATGTCTTGTAAGTGAACTAGAATTGGAAGGTAATTTTTACAAGATCCCTTGGATTCGAGGGCTTGAAATGTGTCTTCTCTCCTCCCTGTTTTGCCGAGGAAATCCTTCTGGATCAGCACGACAGCTCCCCAGGCCATAAAACCTCAAAGTCGGGAGCCTTAAATGGTCCCAGCCTGTCTGATCCCAGCACAATCTAATTATCTAAATGTCATCACCTAGGGCACATCAAAGTCTGGAATCCTTGTACGAAGAGCGAGAATCATTGTGGTCCTGGAGATGCTACTGACTTTCTTCGGGTTTATGGGAAACTAATGAATGGGTGAGAGAGGAGCGTTCGCCTCATGTTTCTGCCCCAGTCCCAGCAGGTACCCAGCGCACTCCCTGCGTACCTGCAGGCCAGAAGCTGGTCAGCTTGATTCCTGTGTGGTGGGTTGTGACACTGTGCTCTGGGCACCTCTTAGCAATCCTGGTCTCACACAAGCCCTCAAGAAAGCTCTCTCTGGCACCCAAACCTCTGCTGCCTTGCAGTGGAGAGTGCTTCTGTGCCAAGGTGTTAAGTTGTCAACTGCAATCATTACGCTGCAGTAGCATGCAGCCGTTTGGACCCAAACCCCACAGTGCCTCAGGCTCAAGTGTCTCCAATATTGAACCCCAGTGAATTCTCTGTGAGGCCGTGACAGAGCAACAGGGGTGGGTGAGGGTGTCTGCTGTGTCACTGGGATGCTGCGCAGCAATGGGCTGCAGCAGAAGGAGCTTTCTCAGTGCTTTCAGATTAGATACACAACGTTGCTTAAGTCCACTCTGGGTCATGCCAGGTCGTGGTTAGGTAGATAACTGGAAGGCGGCTAGCTTTGGCTAGCTGATTTATGGATGTGCTCAGGACTAAGACTTCATACTGAACTGTTTTTGGCTCAAACCATAGCATGGCCCGCAGCTTTCCTCAGCTGTATTTGGGGAGGAAGGATAGCTGCCTTCTCTGCACAATGCAGGGGGTGTTTGACTCAGAACAACCCTTGTTCACGGGCCTCTTTGATGAGCCAGAAAGATGCAGTTTAGGTTCAGATATCTTTGGTGGAAGTTCATTTAGACTCTTTTCCTGGAGGATGGGCGTGGGATGAGGCGCTCACACCTCCCCCGTGCGTGAACTTTCTGCTGACCATTGGGTGACTAGAGCAGCTGCTCTCCATAGCGGCAATTCGCATCACCACCACAGAAATGTCTAGTTTGGGTCACACCAAAGTTTCCCCTAGATCAGTGTCCTGTCTTTAACAATGGCCAAAGGCTGATACCTAGGGAAAAGGGTAAGAATAGAGCAAATGTATAGTGATTATTCCCTACAGTACTCGTCTGACCAGCAGTGATTTCCAGCTGAGAGATTCGTTGAACTAGAGGTGGTACCTCTACATTTGATAGCCCTCTTAGAGACTTTGAGCAGTTCTAGTGGGCAGTTTTCTTAGCTCCTGTTTGTCCTATAGCTAATTTCACACCACCTCAATTTAGCGACACTTTGAAAATTGTTTTGCTCTAATGGACCCATTGGAAATCACTTCAGTGTTGAATGCAACAGATTCCTTTGGTTAGCCATCAGGGTGCTGGCAACAGTGAGTAGCGAAGATCCAGTTCTTTCAGTTTTACACCATTCATCAGCCATTCGCTCAAGACAGCAAAACGCAAGAGGGGTGGCCAAAAAAATCAACCTATTGAATCAGAGTGAGTGGCTCAGTGTCCTCTCATGAAAAAGAAATGAGAAATCATTTTCTGCCTATTTTATTTCAAAACAACAGCCTTATCTCCATTTCAATTAGTGCATGGTTTATTAACAGGGAAGGTAAGTCCGACTGCCTATTCAAAACACTCCTTTCTTTTGCATCCTGAAAAGCAATCAATAGACTCGTAGCAATATTGGCACTTAGCAGAAGTTAACCACAACTAAGAGTGATGTTAACACAACAAACCCACTTGCTCAGGAAGTTCTTGGGACAAATCTGAAATGCCGTGTTCCTGTCTGGCAGCAGAGTACAAATGAAGAATTTTTCTTAGCTCTTAAAATGTGTTTAAATGCCAGCATCCTCATGGGGAAAATTGGTTTCTGAAAAGAATTTGCATCACAATTATCTTTGTGTCCACTTCCCCAGAAAAGAGTTGATTGTCCTTTATTTTCATAACCTCTGTGCCAAGTATCCCAAGTATGAGGAAATATTGAGTAGTGCATCCTACTTGCAGCAGCAGTTTTCCTTCAGGCAGCCTCTCCTCCTGTCAAAAAATTGATGCCAGTTCCCTTTGCAGTACAGTTTGGATGGGGCACTGCCACCCAGCGCAACCCTGACACTGAGGTGTGGCACCTATAGACTTTGTTAATTCTGATGCTGCCAGAGCCCAACAGAGGTTAAGGTCTTGTTCTTCTGGCTGTTATACAACAGAAGAAAAGAGATGAACCCTTCCAAGAAGTGCCTACAGGCAGAGAAAGGAAGGACATACAACAGCCAGGGACCAGAGACTGCTGAGAAATAACCATGATGTGGTGAGAGTTTTCAAAGGTGGGTGCCTGCGGACGTAATCTAGATTATTTGGAAGTATAAATGTGAAGGGAATAAGTTAAATCTCATCTCCATCCATCCGCATGGATGTTCTCATTCAAAATGAAGATAACTGTTGAAGTTATTAAGCCAGTTTCACTTCACAATTTTCATGAATTCCAGTGAATTTTTCTGAGTGTCCCAACGTGGACAGGCCATGGTACAACTCCATTTTCCAAGATGGGACTGGAGGAAGGAAGGACTGAAGGAAGAGGAGCCATTCTGCTTAGACGGGGTCAGAAATGAGAGAGCCGAGTGCCCTATTAAAGAGATGAGGCTTGAGCAGAGACCAGCCCTTCTCAGCAATGTCACATGCAGAAGGTCTATATGGGAGAAGGCAAGGCAATGTCAAAGGCTGAAGGATGATAGAAGCTGAGAATGGTCACCTAGGGAAGGTCTGAAAGGGGAAAAGAGAACCCTTTGATAAGGTGGAGCCAGAGGGTGCTAGGAAGCAAGTGGGCAAAAATAGAGACTTAAGAAAATGATGTAGAGTAATGGTCTGAAGGGAGTGGGTGCAAGAGCAGACAAAGCTGGAAAGTAGGAGGGCTGTGAAATGATGTGAGAAGAAATGACAGCTTTCAGAGAGGCTGCAGAAGAGGAAGAAAACTGAGACATGGAAACAGTCATATCCAGAGGGAGCAAGTGAAAGATGATATCCAGGAAAAATACCGAGGGGAGTTAGAGGAACCTGGCAGTGACCTGTCGGATACAGAGAGCAGTGCTAGAGCAGATATCAACATCACAGTCAAGCAGACCAACGAGGGAGCAGTCCATGGCAAAGGGGAGATCTGTTTCAGTGAGTTTGAAACATAGACCACAGCTGCAGGGCAAATCAAGGGAAAAGAGGAAAGATGACAGGTAATCAAATGGGCGCCAGTGTGGAGGTGAAAGTTGGCAAGAGTGTGGTTGGCAGCAAAGGATGTAAGGGAAAGTTAAAGTCCAGAGGAGGTCATCCAAGACTTATCACGGGACAGCAATGCCAGGATGGGGCAGGAAGAAGAGCTGGATGAAGTGGCGATGATGGGAAGAGGGTAAGTAAGAGGGTGAGTTGGAATTCATGGTAATAAGGAGAAAAGCCCAGCAGCTTCCCTCCACCTCCTCTCCCTGGAATAGAGGACTGGACCTAGTTGCTAAGAAAGGTGTGGGAGAGAAAAGGAAGGAGTAAGAGGACCACAAGGATGAAGAAATGGTGAGATGCTATCTGAGGATGAGGCATGAAAGGTAAAAAGGGAGGAAATATGACTAGGCGGAGGAAAACTGAGGGAAGACAACAGTTCTAGAGAGGACAGGGACGTCGGTGCAGTTGGAGAAGACTTTTTAAAAATGCTACTTGGACTCCAGGCTACTTGCAGTTCCCAACAGAAAGGGAGAGAAATGCAGGTCCCTGAGACTCAGAGGTGCCTCCTGCAGCTGCAGCATGGTCAAACCATCACTAGCTCTTCCTCTGCCAGGATGAGCTCCATCTCCCTTTGTGGCACCTGGATCCGACGGTCCATAATCCACAGTCCCAGGCTGGGTGTCTCAAATAAAAGTACCTTGTCCCTGAAGCAGAGAAAGAAATTCATCAATGCAAAGCTGAAGGGTAAAACACCCTGAATGACACAAATACCACAGCTTTGCCCTATGCTGTGTTTCCAAACTGGAGCTTCAAGTATGCAGTGCCATCATGTGTTGGAAAAGTCTTTCCTAAGGCAGCAGCAGCAGACCTGTGCCCCTCACAGCGCGGTGGTCTCGTGTTCAGGGAAGCATCCCCCTTGTTCCTGGGTCGTGGGCAGAGCTGGAGTGTGTCGGCAGCATCCTCCAGCCCCATCCAGCAGCCCCAGCTGTGCCTGGAGGGGCATGGTGCCCTCCCAGCTGCCCCCCATGAGATCAGCTGGGCAACGCAGTGCCACTTTGGGGCCATCCGTCTAAACCTACGGGTCCGATGGGGATGGTAACTGCACGTTCAGGGAAACCTTCTTTGGGCGACGAGTTTTAAAAGCCAAATACCATCAGCGCCTGCTGCCGAGCACTGCAGCAGAAATACCCGGCTCTTGTAGGGTGGCAGGCAGGGCGTGGGGCGGGGATCTGGCCTTCCTCATGGCCCTGGTGACAGGACGACCATTCATGAAGAAATCAGGCACAACCCTTCAATGTTTTGGGGGTCGGCTTGTGCAACAGCAGCATTGTTTCCAGTCTCCAGGCTGACATGAAGATTTAGGCAATCGGGCTGCTTGGTGGGGGGGCTCTTTCTGAAGAGGAAGGGGAAGGACAAGCGTCTCAGTGCTGCAGGAGACTTGCTTGAAGCGTGTGAGGAACCAGGGGGGCTCCGGCTAATTCCTGTATGCAAAATGAGTGGGAGGGAGGAGGCCTTGGCAAGGACCACCTTTAAAGCTGGCATTAAATAGCTCGTGGCCTGCGTGGGTCAGAGCGTTTGGTAGGTCTGAGTGATACTTTGTCTTCATGTTCATCAAGTAGCATGTTGTAAAGCTCTTTGGGAAACCTTGACTTGAACATATATATAACACCAATTTTTTGGGGGGTGGGAATCATATTTTTGGGAAGATTTCTTGACCTCAAAAAGTTCATTTGTTCTTGTCTATCTAATTAATAAAAAGTCATGTCTGGTCAACGCTTTTTCAATTATCTTTTTAAGATCTGCAACCACAAATAACTCCAAATATTTTGAGTCTTTGTGAATCACCCCAAAGGTTGAAAATCTTTTATCTTTCTTCCAAATGTCAGCAGATACACCCACAGTTAATTCCAGGTATTAAATACCACAGGTTCAAAGTCTCCTAACTCTGCAGATCACCATCTGCAGTTTACCATGTTTTCAGGGTACTTTTACTGAGGGATAATGTGACCTCAGCGATGTGACTGGCAGCAAATTCATGGGGTCATGCTGTGTAGCAACTGGAAGAATTAGTCTTGACTAGTGAGATGCCTCTCTGCCTTGTAGCTGACAAAATCAAACACTAGTTTGAAATTCATTGCACTGGGTGCCTGCCAGAAAATGCAATGCAATGCAGTTTATTTGAATTCCAAGTGTTCTGAGCAGGGCCGAAGCTGGAGTAAACAATATCCCTAAAAAAAACACTGTGAGAGCAAAGCAGTTGCAGTCATTAAGGAAAAAGCAACCCCAAGCCATTGATCACTCGTAGTTTTTTTCTTGCCAAATAGAGACACAACAATAGGCTGCTTTTTTAGCAGGAGGAGCTCAGAGAAGGAATATGCTCTACAGCTGTAAAAAATAGAGGTGCCTTCTCACTCCTGAGTTTCCAGGAATGTGAGTTTCTTGGAGGTGCCTATCAGGAACGAGCTGTCTCTTGCTCTCTGGTGGGGGAGCAGGGGGAGCATTAGGGAAAACAAGCTTGGACAAATCTCTAAATCAGCAGGTCCAGCAGACATTTATTAGGGAGAAGAATCCTCTGAGCCTCTCATCTTCACAAAGCACACCTGATTCTCTCACAATCCCTGCAAGTGCTGAGCCTGGTGAGAGCCCTTTCCTCACAGGACCACAGTTCCCTGTCCCCATCCCCATCCTGGTCATTTTCCCTGGGCCACCAGCACGGGAGCTTCCCTGCAATCACTGCGCTGAGCTGCTGGCTGTGGTGTCACCAGGCGAAGAGGAGCAGTGAGTAAGGGCAGCCCCTCCTGTGTCCTCAGTGCTCCTAATGTCCAGCAGTGCTGTAGCTCCTGCTGTAGGAGTTAGGGGCAGGAGGGTGAAATGGGGGTCTAGAAGTCGTAAACGCTCCATCACGTAGCCAGGCTGTGCTGCAGGCCCCATCCATGCAACTCAGATGCCCTCTACCTCTTGGAGCTGTGATGAAAATCTGTTTATTTTGGCCAAGTGGCATAGGTCAGGGTTTTTTGTAGTGCTCCAAACTCTGTCTCCTCTTGAGGCTTTTTCCAGTGCCGTGTCTTGATGTTACCACCAGCTGCAACGTGGACACTTGTGCCACGCAGGAACTGCAGCTTTGAAACTCTGTTGAAACTTTACTGTTCAGTGATCTTCCATTGTGGGGGGCTCAGTGCAGAGGGATGAGGGATGATATTTTCCTGTTTTAATAGCAGCCACAGTCGTGTTTCATTTAGAAGAACCCATGGTAAGAGTGGCCAAGCTGACACACCTTTTGTTAGACTGCTGCTTGCCAAGGCGAAGTTTTCAGGACTCAACACTTCTTTGTGCTGACTGTGAGCTTTAGCAGTTGAAAAGGTATTGAACCTGGTCAGCCAAGGTTGTTTCTCTCATGGTGCCCATCACCAAAGTTCATGTCAGTTAGTCTTTCTCCTGACAGTTCCCAGGGTGTGAACATCGATGTCCAGGCATCACACTGGCAGATATCCTATACCTCTGGGGACTGTGTGCTTCAGGCAGTCAACAGCACCTAGGTTTGACAAGCTTCAGGGCTTTCTTCATTTACACACCTTGCTTTTCATTGAGTTGTCAGTCCCAGAGCTGGGCTCAGGTTTTGTGACACCATGCCACAGCACAGGGAACTTGTTCTTGAGGCTTTAAATGTAAATTTTGCAAAGGCTTTCATAAGAAGAACTTGAATTTTGCTATTTTACTGCTGACTAGTTGCAGTGTTGAAAGGTTTGGTCTGCTGAAGCAGCAAAGTTGTACTCCATGTGGCTGAATTACATCAACCAGTCTCACCAAGAGATGAGGAATGGGGAATCATGCTGTCGTATTCTTACACTCACTGTTCTGACAAAATCACGTTGTAGAGTAACACAGTGCTATCTCCATATCCATAAACACTCAAAGGAAAATATTCGTTTTCTCTAGACACTGAAGCTGTTTCATGGAGAGGAGGAGCAATCTCTTACTGCCACCCGCTCTCATCATGTCAGGTAATTAGTGTCTACATAAGCAGAGCACTGGAAAGAGAAGATGGAGAATCAGGATTTGGAGGCAGATGCTACCATCATAGCAATAACTGAGACACTCCTGCTGAGGTAGGCTGATACAAATGTGAGAAAAATGACCAAATGAAAGAATCTTAGAATAAGTGGACTAATATAACTAACTTCTGGAGGCAGCAGGCTGGGGTGCCATATGTTCCCAAGGCTGCAACCCCACAAACCCCCGGCTCCCAACGCGCTCTCACTGTAAACCCATCAGCCTGAATGAAGCCATGGTGCTTCCCAACTGCTCTGCTTGCGCTGCTCTGCCTCGTGTGGTCGGCTCAGCCTTCACCAAAGCCCTCCTGGCTGGGTGGCCTGGCCAGCTGTCTCAATAGCCATTTTTGTGGGGTTTGCTCTCTCCACCAAGGAGTGCTTGCGTGGCACGTGCAGGCAGAATGGTGTCTGCTCGAGGGAGAAAGTTACAGCTCATGTTGTGGCACTTGGTGCCACAGGGCTGGAAACCAAACCACCTTGCCTTGGCTTTGTGGGAAGGAGGAGCTGCTAAAATGGAGCCCGACAGAAGTAGTGCTGGTCATTTTATGCCTAAAGGTCACAGAATCATTTAGCTTGGAAAAGACCTTAAGATCATTGAGTATGACGAAAGTCAAAAAACACTGGCATTTTTGTGAGGAGGATGGCATGGAAAAGATACCGTTTCAGACATTAATGACTTTAGAAGCAAGGAACACCAGCTCTACAGCTGCCTGAAAAACCTTAGTTGCTCCTTGTTTGTGTGCAGGCATTCTTTAATGACATAATCTCCTCTTCTTTAGTTTTTGTTTAAATGAGTCTACCAGATGGGCACACAAGAATTCAGACTGCATGGACATTCATCTGGTAATTTAATTTAACTTAAACAACTTTTCTTTTTCTTCTGACAGTTTGTTGGGGTTTTTTTTAACCTGTATCTTAAATCTGAATTGGGTAAATATCCCAAATAGCTTTGTGAACATGAGCCTGAACCATTTTGTTATTAAAACAAAAACAAATCTTTCCTTTGATTTCAGTGGGAGGATTATCAAAGCATATAAACAGAAGTAATTAACAAATACAGTAAAGAAACTGCAGACAAATGATCACCAGAAGAAGAGGCAAAATTCAGCAAATAAATTATTGATTACTAGTGATTTGCCCATAACAAGTATATATTCTACCTTGTCTTCTTTTTAAAAAATGAGCATTTATTTTACGTGATGCAGCTATCTGTGCTTCTACCAACCTGTGCCTATGCTCACACTGAAATAGGACAACCTGCAAGGCAGAGGGGTGGTTGCCAGGTGCTCGTAGGAGTTTTACATGGCCGGCAGGCAACTCCTGCCTCTCTTTCAGCCTCTTTTCTGTGTTAGTGGCCTCCAACAGAATTGTAGACTTCAACTGAAAAGCATTACATGATTAACGTGCTTGAAAGTGTTTCTGTTCATCTTGAAGTAAAATAGATGCTTAGGCTTATGCATATAAATAATCCTTTCACTTTGTGCAGGTTTAATGTTAAACAGATACAAAATGTTTACAGGGCAAGAGTCTCAAATCATTTAAACAAAGTTGTGCTGAGCAACGATAGCCATTAGAATAAGCGGTCAGAAGCTCCCTTAGCAGTGTTGAATGCAACATTCCGACTTTCTTGTGCATAAATAAAGCAAATGTCACTGGAATTTAGTGAAAGGCTGCTGTGTTTTCACTTGGGTCCAAAGCTGTGGCTGCAGCTTGTGTGGAAGCTAGCTGTCTTAGATACTTGTCACGGCAGATGTGGCTTCAGGTGCCGGGTGCTGAGCCATGCCTGTATCATAGCCCATGCTGCCACATCTGTACCTGTAGTGCTGCTGGGGCTGAATCCTGCTTGCTCGTGTCCAAGTGAGCTGCAGCCAGTGCTCCGGATTGCAGAGAAGAGAAACTCTCTGTACAGAACCCTTGACGTTGCCTATAAATATCTGAGCAATTTGGCTTACTAAAATTCTTCTTTTACATGCCTCTGTCTGTCTGTCTCCTATAGTTATAAACATGCCTCTACAAACTGGTGGGATTACCTTTTCCACCCCAAAGGCTGCAGCTATCTTTCCTTTGCATTGATGACGAACACTCTAGAAGTCAAGAGTGAATAAGTTCATTTTCCAAATGCAAAAAGCTGTTTCATCAGCTGGTATAATTAGCAGAGCTAATGATTAAAGGAGACGAGGCAAGAGGCTCTGCTAGATTGTGCCAGCTGAGACCCTGCTCCAGTCAGTTTTTTAGAAATCCAGAAAGCAAGCTGCTGGTGTGCTGCATCTTCTTTGCTCAGGGATTCTCCAGCATACAGTGATTATTTGTCTGGCCTCATGTGGCTTGAAAGAGAAGCATTATCATAAACAAGAGAGAAAGTATCAGCAATCCCAAATATCCCTTGTCTTGGTTTGGGCTATAATTTAATCTTAGATGTTACACTAATGTCAGCTGGGCTAATTACAGAAAATGCCTTTCCTGAAAAAAAACCAAAGTCCATATTACCATGCGAACAAGTCCGTATTCATTGAAACATGGCATCTTGGTTGATTCGTGGGTTATTCACATTCTCGATGGAATGCTGCCTTTTAAATGAAAAACCTCTAATGCTGCCCAGCACGTGCAGGTGAGCAGGGTGGGTAGCTTCATCCAGGCAGGTGGCTGCACTCCTGCATCTTCAGTCCTCTGTCTCCCCTGCATGCACTTGCACCGGCTGAGCTGTGAAGAAACACCTGAGGGAAACATAAAACCTTTCAGATTTGTGAACTCTGCGAAGATTCACCCTTTACAATACATCTATATACCATTTACCCTCCAGCTGGAAATTGCAGTGTTTTGCCCTTTTCAGAGCTGTTATTTAAAAAGCAGCGAGTGGGCATGAGCCTGCTGAGCGATGTCGGCTCCCATGGAGGGTCCCTTGCCTTGCCTCTGCCACCCACAACCAGCCAGGGGGGCATGTGGGTGCTGGAGGGGCATGCTGGGGCAGTGCCTCCTGCCTTGCCAGGTACCCTTTGCTCCTGAGAGCAAGCTCAGATGTCCCTGTCAGGGAGTACCGGCACAGCCACATTGTCCAATATCTACAGCCACTGCAATTCCCAAATGGCACCATGGTGAGCAACACCTTCCCCACACAGAAATGCTCTTGCTACAGATTTTAGGCAGGATTTGGATTTATGTGATGCTGAGATCCCAGACTTTAATAGATCTCTTACCCAGTTCTGTTTGCTACAACTTTTGACCCAAATATTCAGATCTCTCAGTTTGGGTGGGTTTTTTTCCCCCTAGCTGTCATGCCTTGCTAGTGGAGCTTAACTTCTCTCAGGAATAGCTGCTTCTGCACGTGAGAACTGCATATGTAGTTAACTAGTCAGTGTTCAAGACAGCCCTTGATTCATAATCCAGAAAAAGCCTTTATAGGTTGCACTCGGGGCACAGGTGGCATTTAATGTCCAAGGCTTGCTACGCTCAATACCCGTCTGCACGACTGCTGCTATTGCGTGGCAGGCCCCATCCTTGAGGAGGCCCCTCAGGAGGGGGAGCATCAAAGCCGAAGGGGGATGACGAAGCAGCGATGCTCAAGCAACAGCGGCAGCATTCAGAGCAACCAAGGGAATGGTGAAAAGTGAGAAGAGGAGAAAGTTACCAACGTTGCTTGTTTCAGTGCGGAGCCAACAGGCTGCAACAGGCAGCAATATACTGAACGGGTGGCATTACAGATGTGCCGTACCTTGAGCTGTCTGAAAGCCTGTCAACTAAAGACTCCTCTTTTTAATATCCTGCTTTGTTTTTAAAAGCCTCTCCCAGGCTGTAGCAGTCAGGTTCTGGGAGGAAATATTCCAGGCGTGGTGAAAGACAGTCTTCTGGAGACCCCCACAGCTAAGGGCTGCGACCAGCTCTCTTTGCTTGTCGCGGCGTGCTTATGCTGTCGTGTAATTTGGCTCCCTGCTTCAGTTCTGGGCCACGTTCCCCACCTTGCACATGGCTGCTAAAATCCCAGCCCACTCCCAGGCTCCCATCTGGGGTGCAGTGGTCACCTTGCTCTGAAGCAAAACCCATGTGCGGTTCTGCAGGGGGCTGCCCCATTCCCAGTATGGATAAGCAGGCACCAGGTTTGGCTCCCTGTGTCCCAAAGAGCCCTCCAACACCATCCCTACTGTAACATCACCAGGGTACGCAGCCCACAGCATTTTGCTGTAAAAATACCATTCAACTCAGACGGTTAATACTGTCTTCCCCTCATTTTGGACACTGCAAACTGAATAAAAGGCATATACATAACAGCCGGGGCCCAAAGGAGCAGAGAGACCGCCAGTGTGCTCCCATGGGCAGGGGGCTCTGAGCAGCTC
>VUYV01000468.1:42272-54005 GCA_008711295.1 Anarhynchus alexandrinus
GGTGTCTGCAAAGCCGGGGCAAGCCCCGGCGCCGAGGGTCTTGGGGGGGCCCCCGCGGCTCTGGGAGAGCGGGACCCGCCGCAGGTGAGCCCTCCGCGGCTCGGCTGCGCTTTGGGGCAGCGGCGGGCTGCAGCCCGCCAGGGCCAAACGTGAGCTGAGGGCAACGGAGGGCTGCTCGCCTCTCGCCCCCAGCCCGTGGCTGCCGTGTTGCCGCTGGCACCGGGTGCTGGTGGTCCCTCGGCTGAAGAGCCCCGCTCGCTCGGTTAACCGCGTTGACAGCGCGCAGCCCCCGCGCTGAGCATCTCCGCCGCAGGTCGGGCGGGATCCCTCTTCTCTTCATTCCCGCCGGCGGATCCCGTCAGGATCGGACCCTGCATCAGCCCGGGCGAGGCCGGGGCTGCTGTCGGGGTTCCCCGGGCGCTCAGCCTCTGCTTTCAGCTGCTCTGGAGGTCGGGTCGTGGCGTGGCGTGGGGTGGCAGATCTTCCCCATCTTGTCCCGCGGGGAAGCGGTGTGCGGTAACTGCAGCCGTCCGCACCACGGGCAATGCTGCGTCCCGGGTCTGTCACAGCTGGTACCCGCAAGGTCTTTGCACCAGAGCAGGGCTAGAGGCAGGGTATGGAGGGACATATGGAGGTGTTTCAGCACCAGATTTTAACTGCCGTGGTTACAGTGGCCAGGGCGGTAGGGGGACACCTGCTCCCTGGCTCTGGACGCAGCGGCTGCCCCATCTCCAGCCCCATGCTGTAGCTGCAGAGGATCCAGTCAAGGACGGTAACATCTCGCCCCACGGGACCTCAGGGCTGGGCAGGACCTAATGTCACCCGCGGCTCCTGGGGCATTTTAGTGTGCAGCTAAACAAACGGGAAAGATCTGCTTAACCTGGAACATGGAAAAGATCTTCAAGCCTGGTTTGAAGACCCTGCGCAGCCCTCTCTCTGTGGGCTGCCAGAGGTGCGTGGCTCGCGGGGTGCACCGTCGCAGAGTAGCGGCAGACTGTGTTTGCGGGAGGTTGAGCGCAGCGCAGCTTTGCTGGCAGGTGCCCATATATCCACTGCTGTCTCTTTTTCCGTGACGTGCTGCGCCCGTCCAGGTTAAGCCTGGGATCGCTCTGCTGGAAGTGGGTTTGCAGTAGCGCTGCTTTGTGGCGGTGGGGAACGGAGGGGGAACCGGATCTGCTGTCCCTGGGGTTGCCTGCTGGCAAGCAAGAGGAGAAGGAGGGAAGGGAACGGGGGAGTTTGTGCGCTGATAGCATGGGAAACATCCATGGGAAATGTCACAGCCTGTTAGGAAAAGTGTTAGCTCTTGAGGACAGGCAGGCTTTTGCCTCTCTGACGGTGTAATGCCTAAAGTGATTCTAGGGGACTCTGAAACTTTATGGATGTTACATCCAAAATTTTCAGTACAGTCTTTCTTCGTTTGCAGTCCCACACCAATGTGCTGTAAAACCAAGCCAATTTCTGAACAAACCCAAATGTCTTGGCATAACGTTGCACAGAGCGCTGCGTGTTTCCCAGCTACGGACCTCTGGAGTGCACCAAAACCTGCTGGAGTGGGAACGCTGCGCTGTTTACCCCCAGAGGGGCCATGCAGGAGTTGGGTGTGGGCTGTACGTGTGTTCCTTGTCCCTGGTGGTGTGCTGGCCACCCTGTGTGGGCACGACTGTCCTTCTCCAGTCCAGGGAGTGGTTTATAAGCCACTAAACCCAGACTGTCCCCCAAAGAAGTGCAGTCTCAGGCAGGAGGGCTAGTGGGTGCTGGAGTCCTTTCTCAGGGGTTAAAAGCTATTGCTGAGTGCCTTTGCTGCCCTTGGCCCTGCTTCCTTATCTTCTAGCCATGTTTGAAATGGCCCCTTCCCATTCTCCTTTTTTCACCTTTCCAGCATGCACTCTGTCTAGGTGACCTGTCCCAAACTCACTCTGCACTTTGGAACCTTTGCCTGAGCGCTATGTCTGGGAGATGGGGAGGCTGCCTTGGCTCAGCGGAGGGGCTCCGGCAAACGGAATGAAAGAGCCCTTCATTTTTTGTCTGTGGAAAGAAAGAAAAGACGTTTTTGCTAGTGAGGGTCTGGCATT
The DNA here is from genome assembly GCA_008711295.1 of Anarhynchus alexandrinus. Classification (NCBI taxonomy): domain Eukaryota; kingdom Metazoa; phylum Chordata; class Aves; order Charadriiformes; family Charadriidae; genus Anarhynchus; species Anarhynchus alexandrinus. Next base: position 44,345 of record VUYV01000468.1, read on the forward strand.
GGGCTGGTGCTCTCATTGACTTTGCTTCTGTTTATCAAAATGGAAAGACAGCATGGAGACGGTGCCCGGGGTTGCTATGTGCAATCTCTCAGGCCAAGGAAGCGTAAGAGAAGGGTGTTGTGCTGGAGCCAGTTTAGGAGCAGATCCCATTTGTGTTTTGCCAAGAGAGATTTTTGTTGCTTGCAGCCAGATCCTGCACGTGGAAGGATATAGAGCACATACTGACAGCAGAAAGCAGAGCTCCTGTAGAAACCCTCCTCGGTTGGTTTTATACAAACAATATTCAAGCACCACCTGTAGCCAGTGGGAGAAATTTGGGAGGAACGTTAGGAAGAGACTGAGCTCAGAACAAGAGCCTTGCTGACAGCAGCAGTAACTCTCATTTTCCCTCCTTGTCTAGACTGTGTGACATAAACGGAGAAAGCAGAAGGGTCTCCAAGGGAATTTTCCACTTCATTTAGTTCTAAGGAATGTATCTTCTCAGTTATTTAGGACAATGCTGTAATGGTCTTAACTGTATAGCTCTGTACCAGCCTCTGGTTGTGTCAGAGGTATGAAAGCCCTTGTGCTGTCCAAGTCTGTAATTCAAGCACTTCAGACAGCACATGGACCAAGGTTGGCTGGACATGCGGTTAAGGAGATGCTTTCCAAAGCTGAGCTATACAGAAAGAAAATAGAGGGGGAGCTGAGTAGATCATGGAGCAAAATAAAGACATGGCATGCTTTCTCTCTGCCTGCAGAGGGAATGGGATCTTCTCTGTATGATCCAGTACATTGAGTGAGCATTCGTATGCCCAAAAAATATAGCTGTTTCCTCAGACACATTCAGTGCTCAAGTGACATAGACATTTCTCATGCAGGACACTGAAATGGTAAATGTGGCTTCTGAGTCTCAAGATAACTGAGGTTGGACTTCATGTCTGCTGCAAATTGTCGGTAGCCACCTGCAGGTGGTCTGTTATCTTCAGATCAGTGAAGCAAAGCAGTATTTTCAGCAGGCTCAATTTCTGGTGCTCTTCTAGGACCCACGGTTTCTCCAGCTGTCAGCTGTGCCACTGTGTCACACAGCTCTCTCCATCACTGGGGAAGTACTCAGGTGTGTTGCTAAGGTGGCATCGGGATGTGCTGGCATCAGGCATTGGGTCTTTTAAATTTACATTACTGCAGTTCAGGTATAACCAGGACTGGAACCATTTCCTGAACAAAGACCTCCAGAGTGAGCCTGTGTTTGGTAGCCTGAGTGTGATTCCAAATATTCAACAACCTGCAGCCAAACCATCACCTTTTTTTTTCCCCCTGGTTTTGAAATGTCAGGATCCACTTACGCTGTTTAACTTGAGTTACCTCTCTTCACAAGTTAGTATTCCTTAACTCCCCTCCTTGCCTGCCCAAGCACACCTTTTGTGCATGCACGTATCAGGAGAACATTGCCCACTTGGCTGCGTGAGTGATTTCTGCTGAGGGGGAGGAGGGAGCGTGGATGTTTAGCTGTGCCTCCCGTAGATCACTAATGCGCTCAGCAGGTGTGGTGGTCACTTCTCCAGAGGGAATGGTGTGGACATTGATGTGCCTTCCTCTCAGGAAGCCCTGTGCTGATCTTTTCTCCCCAAAGCGGCAGGCGGACTGGGCTCTTCGCAGCCTTAAGAGGGCACTCCCAGCCCTGTAGCAACTTCCCCGATCCCTCGGGCAGGGACCAGCTCTCCCTCTTGTGCTTTTCTCCCCCCCCTCCCCAAATTGCCATTTGTCTTTTCTGTTTTACAGCCCCCTAAAGCAGCTACGGTTTCCCCGGTGTGTTGCACTACAGGATTGCTTTTATTACTTTGGGTGCAGTTGAAATTTTGTTTGCTTGGAACTGGGTGGTTTTGTTGTTCCCCAAGATGAGAGATCGCTTCACCTCGGCAGCCCATGCCCCTGCCTGGCACGGGAGAGAGGGAGAACCACCTGGGTGCGAGGCAGTGAAATCCAGAGAGGAGCAGCAGGGCTTGAAGCTGGGGAGATCCTTTCTCTCTGGCTGATGAGGAGCCCAAGTATTTTGCTTCCGTGTGGGATGTGAACACATATTTTCACTGTGTTTGCACTGACACCATAGCTTCTAAGGAGAGGTAAGGCTTATGTCTTCAGGGCAGTAAAGGAGTGATGGGTCTCCTGAAGAAATGGGAGGTCGTCTGGAAGATCCTTCGCTATGCGTGACCCGGTATAAAGCCTTTGAACTCAGATTTACATTTTCTTATATGTGTTTGCTATACTGCCGCTTATTCTGCTGCGCTGTTGGCTGCAAAACCTACAGTCTGTGTTGAATGTTCACAAACTGCAGTGCCAAAATAAGCACTGCCAAGATCAAGACAGTGGCTTAAAAAGCACAAGATTTAAAAAACAAGAGCTGCTGAGATATTTTGCTTTGCTGTCTGTTCTCTGAGTCTCTGGGACACACGTTTCTAAGCTTCCCTCCACACCCTGGATGTCTAGGGATTTAGAGGGACAGTATGGTTTAGCCTGCATCTCCACTGCCTGCCTCTTACCAAAGGGGCACTTAGGCCAGGAAGGGAATTTTGCACTGACTCTGTACCTGGATAGATGGACTCCTGACGCTCTCATCCCAGCTCTCGCATTTATTTGTGCATTTACTTATTCTTACCAGCCGTGTTTGCCTGCAGCACCTCCTTAGTTGGATTCATTTCCTTTGGGGACGTACAAGCACCTGAAAAGTGTCGGGTTTCCCTGGTTTCTCTTTAAACTGTAGACAAGCTTGTAATGAAAAGGAACTTTTTCTACAGTGGGCCACATGGTTAAGTGCTTAACTACTACACTGGTAGCAGAGTTAACAAGACCAACATCAAACAGTGTTTACATGGTGGCTTCTCCATTGCATGGTCTTGGCTTGCCTGGGGAGATGGGAGGTTGTGCTGACAGCTCATGTGCCTCTGGTCCCCAGCAAGACCTGTGCAGGCTGCTGAGCTCCCTCCGCCTCCTTCGTCCTGGACGATATCCTGGTACCCACCTCTCTCCACACCTCTCGTCCCATGTCCTGCCCTCCTAAGGCACGTGGCTTCTGGGTTTCTGACACACGTTGCTCTGCAGACACCAATTCCTCTTGGAAGGTCTTCTCTCCTCCTCTGCCCCTCAGAGTTTCTGCAAATGTATGTTCCAAATTCAGCATGTTTTGTACCATTCACAGCATTTTCAGGATGGTTAAAATCTATGTAGGTTATATTGTACGTTTTCTGAGCAGCAGTCACCAGGCCTCACTCTCATCGATCACTCTCCAGAGGTTACAACTCTGGCCTGCCGTTAACTCTTCATAAATTACATCTGCGCCATGGGACGTGGGAGCTCTTCCCGTGTGCCAGGTCGGGGTGTGTACCGTGGCTGTGTCACACCTCCGTGCTGTGGTAAGAGCTGAATGTGCTTCGGTGCCACTGAAATCAGTCTGTGTGTGTGGCTCTGCTTCAGTGTAGGTGCTTGCATTTGGCAGAGTTGATCTATATTTAAGGCAAATAGGCCCAAGGAGTGGAGAAGCAAGGGAAGGTGGAAGAAAGCCCCAAGTCATGTAGAAATTGTGTGCTCTAAACACAGGGCTTTCCCTAAACAAAGAGAAATTGTTAGTTACATCAGATGAAATACTGAAATCCTCTTGTAAGTCCAAGCTTCTCCTCGCCCTGGAAGAAAACCTAAAAGGTACATCCAAATTTAACTATGTATGTATTAGAAAGTGGTCTGGAGAAGTGTGTGTTTTAAATTACCCCTTTTCAGTGAGTAACTTGATCATCAAATCATCTCTTCATTAAACAGAGCAAATTACCCTTTGAGGACTGTGGAGTGTGTTCATATTTCGTTGTTCCAGTGCAGCTACTTCACTCTTAGTCAGTCATCAAGTCCTCTTGGGCATCTTGCAATGGTCCTGGTTCCAGCAAATCTTTCCGACTGTTGTATTCTTCTGGCATTAAACTGATTATTTTTCCACTGGAGGAGTTGGTCATTCTTAATATATACATCTGCTGTAAAATAAGAGGCAACTCTTCAAATGGCTTTGTCGTCATGTTTATTGTATAGTTGGCTGCAATATTTTGGCTGAAACTCTTTTTTTGGGAAAAAGCGCAGAACTGCTGGTGGAGCTGGAATGTTAGTTTTTCCTCGTCTCTGAAAAGAAGACAAAAATATGAGAAATTTAATAGCATAATTTGTTGTGCTGTTCTGTAATGAAGTGCTTTATCCCTCCTCTCACAGTGGCATCCTTGGAAGGGCATACGCGGTGGGACGGGGTTTAGTTAGCAACAGCCAACAACTGCTGAGTTTATCTTAAAACTCCCGCAACAGAAAGCAGCAGATGTGACTGACAAACCACGCTGCCGTGGCTGGTGGCTCGCGATGCCCAGTGGCCAGCCCGAGCTCTGCCGCCTGCCTGGCCAGCCCTCGCAGAGCCCCCGGCTGCTCCCGCTGCCGAGGGAGGGGAGCGTGGGAGCAGCACCCCGTGCCCACCCCTGCCGCCCCTCCGGCAGCCTGAGGAGTAGCCAGACCTCGCGTTTTCAGCCTCGGGACGCCAGCGTTTAGTTTTACCTGTGCTCCTGAGGTCCTTGGGCCAGCTCTGAGAGCACCGCAGCACGCAGGCTGTGGCCAGATAGGCGGAGGGCTGGATTTAGATGGTGTTATTCCTGCTGGGTTGCGTCTTGCTTCACGTGGCAGCGCCGCTGAAATACCAAACGGCATCAGGATCCCGCCCTGCATGAGCCGTTGAGCTGCGCTTTCGCATAGTCTGAATGTCTTTCCCTTTCATCACTTCTTGAAGCCATGCCGTTTGGTCGCATAATCGCGTGGTCTTTAGCATCGGATGCTTTGCAGATGGCCCCACAGCTCACGCACGGAGAGAGGCTGTAGTGGGGTGAAGCTGATGGCAATTTTGGGACTTGGCAAAAGGCTTGCCGCACTTTGGAGGAGCGGGTGCTCTGTGTTATGTGCTTGCAGCCTTACTGTCTGTGTCAGCTGAGCTTTGCATCGGCTCTCTCCTAGCTGTGCCATTGGTTTGACATTTCTGCTCTCCCAAAATAAATGTATTATAAACAATTTAAGAGCGAATGGCAGTGATGGAAAGGCTCCATCTGGCTCGGCTGGACTGAGACTTCAGCCTGATTTCAGGTTGTATGTATGTTTAATATATGTATTTGGTATGTGGGTGAGGTCTTATTCCTGGGGAGGTGGGCTGGGCATCAGAAGACCTAGTTTCATTCATAGGTCTGAGACAAATGTTCAAAGTGACATCTCGCCTTTCCTGAGCTCGATTGGCCCTGTTTTAAAAATGGGTTGAGTGCTTTTTCCACGCTGTGGTGCTGGAGAACTGCCCAACCTAAGCTGCTGTTCTCTTCTACTTGAAACTTTCCAAACAAGAAGTTATGGCTGAAATCTTTTGTGAGATGCTCAGTAATACCTCAGCAGGGTTTTATCAAACTTCAGTAAGAGACTGTTGGCCTTGTCCTGTCATCTCACATTAGCATCCCTGCAAAGCAGTGAGCTGACTGTCCCCTGAAGTGCAGAAGGGTGCGTGGGATTAAGTTCCCCTCTGCGACTCAGGACACAAGTTCTGATGCTGTCCCTGCTGTAGACCCCATCTTGTCTATTGTGTATTGTGCCGTGATTTGCGATAGTCTTACACACACGCTTACCTGCTGTGTGTGGTGGCCCTCCCTGGAATCACTGGACGCAGCTGAAGGAAGTACATGCATATTATTTTGCTGGATCAGACCTGCAGACTGATGTGGCTTGGTGTCTGCCTCTCCAGTCTGGGGATGTTAATCCAGCTGTACCACAGAAAGGGGATTGAGGATAAATTCAGTTTAGCGGTCAACTCACATTTCTCTGGTGAAAGAGACTGTGAGCGCAGGCTTGGAGAGCCTGAAAATGTGGAGCATCCCAGCTTTCCATTTATTCCAGTCATTAAACTTCAGAGTCTACTTGGGACTGTTTAGGAAACTACTTTTAATTTCTGCTTTTTGTTGACTTCCATGTCCTTAGCTTTGGGAGTGCAATGATTTACTATCAATCTAGATACTTGCTATGTTGTAGGATCTTAGAGCATCCTCGGTGATGTTGGAGCCCTACTCCCGAGTCTCAGGTCCAAAGCTGTATGTATGCAGACGAGAGGGGAAGAGCTGCACTTGGGAGTGCGTGGTTGTAAAGACCTGAATATCTTTTCCCATCATGATGACCCACCAAGAAAGCACTTGAAGTGTCTGGTGCTTACGGACACAGAAGAAATTTCTCTCTTCCCAAAAAACCAAACCCAACAAAAAATGAAATAAAACAGAAAAATAAGCTCTTCTGTGATGGCACAGCTACAGTATTGAAAATCTAGAAAGTCTATACCTTAAACAGCAATATTAGCAAGCCAAATTTTCTTGTTAGATGTGTATATTAATGTATTTTTTTGTTTGCAATGCAATGATTACTGTGCCAGAACACTGAGTTCCTGTTCTTCACTCTTTATGGCTACTGTAAGGCAAGTTGGCCCTCCGAGATCTGGAGCGCGTGCTTACATCGGGGTCAGGGGAGAGCTCAGCGGGCACCCGGTGCGTCTTCATGAAAGACCTTCCCAGTCTGGATCAGAGCTCTGGGTTTCAGTTGCTGAGTGCAAGGTAATACCTGTTTATTGCCACCAGATGTCTCAGACCATACGTGCTCCTCAGCTGCCCTCGCAGCAGTTCAGTCCCCGGCGCAGGACGCGCCATGCCCGTGGAAGTGCTGATTGCTGAGGGCCAGACACCTCTGCTTACACGCTCGCTTTCCTCTGTAAAAACAGCTCAGGGAGGTACGATGAGTGGTATGAGACACTATGTGGTTCTGCTCGTGTTTGGTACCACGCTGTCCAGGTCGGGCTGGAAACCTGCAGCTGATGATGTGACGTGGGAATGGGAATGAGTGTGAAACCTTGGAGGCGTGGAAATAGATTTCAGACCGCCACTTTAGTAAAGTTAAAAAAGAAATAGCTGTGTGTTGGCCTAAGTCTTTCCTTGCAGTGGTGACAGGCCGGCTGTCCCGCGCTGCGCTAGCACAGCGCTACGCAGGCAGGCTGGTGTGGGCACGGCTGCGTCTGCACAGCGATGCAGTGGGAGCGTGTCTGGGAGAGGGTGGTTTCCACACTCCCCACTGGGAACGGAGGGAAGCAACCGTCCGTGTGTGTGTCAGGGGGCAGGAGGAAATGAAAGAGAAAAGGAGTCTTTCTCTAGCGCCAGCAGGGAGAGGGGAAGGACGTCAGCCCAGTGGAGAGAGCTGAAGCGAGAGCTCAGGTAACTGATGGACCTCAGGGTCTGGTGGGGTTTAAGCATCAGAGTAGCTGATGAGTCAATATGGATGTTTCTGAAGGAAGAAGGTGTGCCTTAAGAGAGGGGGGATTCTTTTTAGCATCTTCCCACCATTCTACCTGCTGCAAGTTTTTTCTTAAGACCAGAATAAGCAGAACAAGCTGCTAATAATGGCAGTAAGGGTGGCAGAAACAGACCCTATGAATCCCAACATAAGAGCCTCCATAAAATTAGCCATAGGGTTTGCAAGACTTTTGGCAATGAGAAAGGAGCCATTTGGCTTTTGCAGCAAGAGGGGCCTCTTGCAAATATATATTTTAAGCTGCTTGTGCTGTATAAATATATATATATTTTAAAAACCCACTTTTATTATGGTTACAAGCAGTCCTTGTAAAAACTGAGACGGCAAATAGTGAACCTTTGAAATGTCTGCAGGAGCTTTTGAGTAATTTGGGGCCCCTTTGTATGGAAGGAAATCCCTGTGTTTCAGGAAGCTTTGCTGCTCTAACAAAATGTTTGTGCTTCTGAACGGTAGCAGATGGCCAACCCAGAAGATGGTAGCAAGTTGCCTAAGCTACTTGTAAAGCAGTGCAAATTTCTGTGCCTTGCTAGTAGCAGCTAGCCTTGGTTTGAGGGATCCAAGCTAAGGCTTTGTCTGCTGTCACTCTAGGGCTGCTTCCCCAGTGTTGGCCATACAGGACATACAGATCCAGGCTGCCCGTAACTATGTTGCGCAACATCTCCTTGTATGCTATGCACGTCGAGTCGAAGCACTGTGGTAGTAGATGATACTGTCATAGAAATAAGGGTTGATTTTCAGCAGGACCTCATTATAGGGACTGGCCAACGGTGGTGACCGGATGTTCAGAGCTCACAAGCAAAGCGGGCAATGTCAAATGGGTGTTTTAGCATTTGAAAACTTCACTGCTTCTGAACAGCACTGGTGCTAGCTCAGTGTCAGAGGGTCACCTAGCAGCAGTCAGAGACCGTATGGTATCAGTACACCCTTTCACTCCACCTCTCTTTCTGAATCTCCCACTTCGGGTGTTCAACCAAGGATACATGAATAAGACAAAATAGGAGTCAATGTGCATTGTTAATGTATGGCTCTGGCGGACTGTTAGCGATGGCATGTTAAAGATTCTGGAAGTCTACCATGGTTCTTCCTGGGACTTGCTCTCCCGATTTTTGCCGAGGCTTTGTTGACACAAAGGGTTGATTTCCTTCCCCAGATGTCTCTCTTGCTGTATATCCCACTGGTCAGGGGTGCTCTGTGCTGTGTGGGGAAAAGCTGCAAGTTTTGCAACTCAACATTGGAGGCCAAACCATCAGTTGCTTTGTAGATATTTGTATTTTCAGTTCTAGACATCCCTGGGCTAAACCAAGGCAGATGGCATGGATTCTCTTTCACAAACTTGCAAAGCTGTAAGTACATCTTTTCAATATGTTCAGCTGCTTTTCAAGGGTATTAATTGGGTAAAATCTTTGCTGACTGTCCCAGCTAGTAGTTGACAGACCATGATGTGTACACTGATGTGGTGATTGCAGGTAGCTGCTGCCATTTGCCTCGGTCATGACTGCTCAGCTGCGATAGAACTGGTTGTAGAGTAATGTGTAATACAGCCCGAAGCTTTGCATGAAGACATTGCTCTGACTATGACTGCAGAGGTTTGCTTTTCAAAAATGAAATTAAGTAAGAAAGTTGTTTATCAGTAACGAAGATCTGTGCCTATCCATTTCTTATCTGAGTCCAACCTTGCGCAGCGCTCCCAAGAATAGCAATACTATTCTGGCCATTTCCTTGGCATGTGTTTTATCTACTATCTATGAGTTTTGAACTTTGGGAGACGTGGAGTGTGTGCTGCCAGCTTCCCTTTCCAGGGTACAGAGCTGCGTATGTACTTGCTGAAAGATCTTAAATAAATAATATTTATTTAACAATAAATAATCTACAATAAATAATGTGGAGTAAAGTTGTTTAGAAGAATCAGGGCTGGTGTTATTTCAAGACATGAGTTGTGAGCAGTTTTATATTACATGTAAATAAATAATGTTTTAGTGTTTTTTATTTGCATTTTTTTTGTGAAGAGGAAGAAGTGAAGACTGTTATTTTAGGATGTACTTTTTCCAGTCCCTATGAAGAAACCTAATCTCTGAAAGCTACTAATGAAAGAGCAGAGACTAATGCTGAGCCGGTGTTCTGCTCTTAGCAAACCTGTACCTTGTGAAAGTCTCAAACTTTTCTGATTTATGAAAGGTTTGTAATATGAAATAAAAAATGGAGAATTTTAACTTTTTTTTTTGTTCAATGCATGATGAAACCTGAATTCCTACTCTCTGACTTTGTGAGTCTGAGGCATTTTTGGCAGTTT